>JBBPNA010000377.1:0-24869 GCA_038090555.1 Boletus subcaerulescens | reverse complement strand
AACTGATTAGGAATCAGTTACTAGTGAAAGTGTAGTGTCCAGGTTATAGGGGTTAATTGCGGTTATCTGGTGTTCTAGCTATAGGAAAAAGGAGGAAAAATAGGGAAATAATCTGGTGGATAGTAGCATCTGTTACACACTGCTTGGTCTGTGCCCCTATCTATGTAGTATAAGTAGCTGATCTAGTTGGTATCTAGTTTTCTAGTCTAGTTCTCTTGTTCTTTCCCTAGTTTCTTGAGGCCTATGTTGAAATCTGGGTATTCACTTTCTGCTCTTCTATTCCATAACCCAGATTCTAGACCTGATTACATCAATGGTCCAGACCTTCAGACAATAGGTCTGAGTACACTATCACATATTACTCATCATATGACATCATAGATAACCACCATTATTGCTATTGGCTATAAATAGGACTCTTATCATTCATGATACCATATGACTCATTCCTATCTCTTATCTTTACCTACCCTAGAGTAGATAAATACAGATACAAACAATACCTGAACACTATATAGAGGAGAGCTCACTTTGTATCGCTCTTCTCAGTTCTTATACTCTCTCTTATACAAGCATCTCCTCTTTGCTGCTATAAACTCCTCCGCTCCTCAAGCTAGCAACTTCTATCCTCAGACCTAGTGAGTACCTCCCACTAGGCACATACCTTCCTCTTGTCACTTGCATTGCGCTTGTGGCACCTACTGTTCTCACAGTAGAGACAAACGGAGTACTGCGCACTTCGTTAGCCTACAAGCCTATTAGACCACCTTCTTACAGAGACTTACTCATTGCAAGTGCCCTCTAGCTAGCAAAGCCATCACAACTATCAGTTGTTCATAGATTGAATAACTAGGTTGTTACACACTGACTCACAACAATGACAGCAACACCACCATTGTGACGACACCAGCATTGCCACCAGACACATGTGACAGCAAGGACAAAGCCATTGATGGACATGCCAGCTCATGACAACAACAACATCACACAACTCACTGCAGGGAATTTTAAATGGAATGATAATCCACTATAATCCCTGGCAGACATTATATTCCTACTAAATATCATTTATTTGTCTCTGTTTGGTGTATAGCTGTAATTGTTGATATTCATAGGCAGCAAGTCATAATACTTGAATTAGGAGAGATATTGGGTTTTTAAATCTCTGCCAGGAATTATAATGGATTATCATTCCATTGAAAATTCCCTGATGGCCATACCCATACTCAACATCTTGCCCACCATTGCTTACACCTAGATAGCTGTTTTTTTCATTCACTTTAACACTCTTTCTAATACTGCTTGTATCAACTGGCATGGTAAATATTACAAGTGACTCCTTTTTCTCCTTTTTCTTATTTGGTGGTGCTTGAAAAAGTGTGATTTAAGTAAAGTAAAAGCAGATACAAGATGGGGACTTAGCTTGATGTGTCCTTATCCTGCTTTCTGGGCACATGCTTTTTCTGACCTTATTCGTGAGAAAAAGCATGGATAAGGTTAATCAAGCAGAGTGCTGTGGTGCTCACAAAAGTGGAGTAGGCAAGTCAAGTAAGTGTTCCCTCATGTGTAGCTGTAACAGTTTATTGACTTACAAGTGTGGGAAGAATAGGTGATTTTCCCATAATGGCTCAGGGCTTCCATACAGGAGATACATACATCCATATATGTGCATTTTCTGTGATGCAACCCTTAAGTTACTACGGGTCCAGGAACTACTAGTAGTCCGAGTCGTGATGATTGATTACTCCCTCTACTTGGTCACTGGACGCGAGCTACTTCCAGCAGGAAAGGTACATTGATGCACTGGCAAGCGCTGCTTTTAGCTTACCATCTTTCCTTACTCTGAATAGGCATATTATGCGTCCCTCAGAGAAGTGAACTCTCCCTTGACTTTTGAGTGAAAGGCCCCCAGTTAATCTTTTCGACAAGGCTTTGGAGGGTGGAGTCACCATCGTGCAGGTTCGGGAGAAGAAAGCAGATACAGCTGAAGTACGTCACATGCTAGCATCTCGATCATTAGCAAATCGCTTTCATGCGCTGTGATTTACCCCAACGCAGTTCCTGCGCATCGCCAACTTAAGCAAAAGGTTGTGTACAGACTACGGTGTTCCCCTCATTATCAACGACCGTGTCGATATAGCGCTAGCTGTCGATGCAGATGGTGTGCACCTGGGACAAACAGATATGCCAGTGCGAGTGGCTCGAAGCCTTCTCCCGCCAGGAAAAATTATTGGTGTATCTTGCAACAGCGTAGATCACGTCAAGAAAGCTGTAGAAGACGGTGCCGATTATGTTGGCATTGGCGCGGTTTGGGCGACCAATACAAAGCAACTTACGAGTCCTGTTCTTGGCGTACGAGCGGTCGGGCCGATGCTCTCAGCGCTGGATGGTACATCCGTGAAAGCCGTTGCTATTGGTGCGACTCAGTCCGATTCCCTGGTATCTGTTGTGTTGCCAGCTAATGTGACGCCAGGAGGAATCAAGGCCAGTAACGTCTTGAGGACCCTGCACGGATCTGCGTCAACTACAGGACATAGATTGGATGGGGTGGCTGTAGTCTCAGAAATAGTCTCGTCTCGAGAGCCTTCCAAATCTGCGAGAAAACTCAAAGAGGTTTACCGGTCTTGGTCGAATTCAACCGAACATTTAGGCGAAATATCTCCGTCCTACACTACAGATATGATCAAAGACCGAGTCGCTGACCTACTGCGCGTCGTAAAGGAGACCAAACCACTCGTTCACCAGGTGACTGAGTCTGCCTATTCGCGTCATCACACGACTCATTTCCCGCAGATCACCAATATCGTCGTGGCGAACCAATCTGCGAACGCTACCCTGGCGCTTGGCGCCAGTCCGATCATGGCTTCTGCACTCGAAGAGATGTACGATTTAAGCCGCGTCTTGGGTGCCTTGTTAATCAACATGGGCACTGTCACGGACAACGAGAGTATGCTAGCCGCAGGACGATTCGCAAATGACGCAAAGAAGCCAGTCGTTTTCGATCCAGTGGGTGTAGGAGCAACGGGATTTCGTCGCAAGGTCGCTGCCGAATTGCTAAACACCTGGCAAGCCAGCGTCATCAAAGGCAATGCAGGAGAGCTCGCTGCCCTCACTGATTCAGAAGAGGTAGGTTCAGAGTCGGCTAGTCCGTGGTCAGGTTCGTAAAACTGACCGGCTGTGCCTCGAGGTGCAAGCCAAGGGCGTTGATAGCATTGGTGTTGGATTTGCTAACCCCGCTAAATTTGTCAGAGACCTGGCAAGGAAGGAACGTGAGTTGATCCGAACTTCATGTCTTCCGTGTATACATGTTTCAAAATCATCAGGATGTGTCGTCGCTCTTACCGGGGCCATTGATTGGGTTTCGGATGGAACGACTATCGTCAAACTTACAAATGGACACAAACTTCTTGGTGACATCACCGGTTCTGGATGCTTAGTTGGTACTTGTATAGCTACGTTCTGTGCTGGAGCTTGGGAGCTGGCAAAGAACGAAGATGGGGCAGCGAAACTCGTGAGAGGTGACATGTTGATTGGGGCACTGGGAGGGTACGTTCACTCTATTTTTTAGATTCTAAAGCTTATACTCCAACAAAAGCATACTAGCTCTTACCATTGCAGGGGAGCGAGCAGCAGTGCGATCCAATGTACAGGGCTCGGGAACGTTCCTGCCTGCACTTATTGATGAACTCTATAACTTGACGCCAGAGAACATGAAGCAGGACAGTCAAGTGGAAATAGTAACAGTGTAGTAAAGCACACATCCGCGGAGATTTCATCACACATCGTGATTCTCATAATGTCATATTCGCAAAAATATACTTGTTTAAACCATCCCAGAAACGTCACGGGTAGCAACATTAGGAATGTCGAGAATCTTGGCAAATGGCATTGACGGTGTGGGTTGCAGCCAATTCTTCCCATCGTAGTAGGCATGGGGTGGACTATCAATCATGTGGAACGTATATGCATAACGAGTCTGGCTACTCGTGTTTCGCTCGGACTTGTGTAAGACACTACCGTGGATCAGCACCAGGTCCCCTATGGTAACTCTTTGAATACGGTCTGGGGGATAGGCCAAAAGAAGCTGACCTGGTTCGCAGGTTTGGAGGACGTAGTCCTTGGTTGCACTTGCAGAATTCGCGTTCAAACTTGGATGAGGGGGTGAGGAGACTTCCTCGAACCCGGTTCCGCCTCCAGGCTTGCGTATAAAACGTTTGGTAATTGGTGTGATAAGATGCGATCCTGGCAGGAACGAAAGTGCTCCATTAGATGGTGTACATTTTTCCAAAGGTATCCAGAATCCGAGGGCAGTGGGAGGAGAGGTATACTGGGACAGTCATTAGAATGGTGTGAACCTAGCAGCACACCTCGAGGGAGATTATCGCCTACGCACAAGGAATGTCCTTCGAGTAATGAACGTGTCGCGAGACAGCAGGAAGGTAAGTTTGCATCACGATTCATCTATCAGTGACTCACGAGTCTGTGTGTTCAGGAACTAGCAAGCAAACTTTGGGTGAGGGCGGGTGATTGCTCGAGATACAAAACTAATTACCAGCACTGCCGATCCCTGGTTGCTTGAAGATGAGCATCGACTGAAGGGCTGGAGTGACGACAATCATTAGGCAACCGTGGCCCTGGGATTTAATAGGAAAATTTACTCGCCAACAGGATCGTGATGAAATTTAAGGTCTCTCGCTATAGCCTTCAACTTGGCATTCTCTAGGGTCACCTCCCGGAAGACGGGATCAAGCACGTGTAGCGCTGCAGCATTTCGGTCGGAAAGATAGCTCTCGGGTACCAGGTAATTGCCCACCGTGCCCGATCTTGTTCACTGCCTTTGTTTTATTCCTCGTAAGCTGACCATTCTCATCCACGGCTTCTTCCTCTAGGAAGTAACGGATTTTGTCACCTGAGTTGAGAAAGTAGTCATCGCCAATGTGGTTCTCGTCCGATGTAGTGAATTTCGTCTGACAAATGGAAAGTAATTCCATTCTCTTGTTTTGTGGCAAGGTGATGATTCAATAACTCACGAGCGGGTGGTCCTCTAAACTGAACTCAGCCAATAATTCTTTCGAGCGTTGAAGGAGAGATGAAACCTGGTCTTGCAACAGAAAATTCGGAATGCAGGCGTAACTTTTAATCGTTTGGCTTGAGTCATTGAAGCGGAGAGTTACTAATGTCACTCACCCCTCTCGATAGAACTAGACCGTAGTACGGTATTAGTAAGAGAGTGTCGAGATCAGGGTGCGACATCACACTAGCCTGATTTACTTGTTCCTGCGTCAGATACTCCGTCATGATCGACTTGACTTGCGAAGTCTTCACTTGAAGTGTTACGAAGGGATGTGCCAGACAGATTACGTAAATTAAAGTGCATGGGGTCGAGTTTACGATAAAATTATAATTACAAGCAAAAGTACAATGAGTCGAAAGCACGGTCTCACACTTCTCACACCTCCGAGTCTGCTGTGTTATCATCGACATCAATATTCTCTCCGTTGGCCAGTCGCTGGATGAGATGATCAATTTTTGCTTTGTGTATCCTGTGATGTTCTTGCCATCCTTTCCAAGGATGATGAGGATGCTACGATGGTGTCGCTCACTAAGTTGCTGTCACGAGGGATAAAAGTAATGCATACCAGTCGCCCAAACGCTTGAAATATTTTATCCGACGTGCCCTCGGGCTTTGTGAGGAAATATTTGGCTAGAAGAATGTCATCTGCGCGAGAATACCGCATCTTCTTTTCGGGTGGTTGTGGTAAGGGATCATCCCCCTCTGTCCTATTCAGCTCATGTTTGTGGCGACGCCAAAACTTCATCCATGATGCACGAGAGTGGTGTGGCGCCTGTGGATGGAAACAATGAGCGAAGAACATCACTCAGAGTGAAATGAATGACCTTTGTAGCAACATCTTTCCAGAACGCTACCATGTCGAAACGATCTTGAGACCTAGAAGTAAAGGAAAAGAATAGTGAACAAAGTGAAGACAGTTATCCATACATTAGACTCACTTCCTATATTCCATAAGGCGAACCAAAAACGTCACGTCCTGTTCAGTGAATGCGACTCCTTTGCCAGTCGTACTCCTGAACAACGCCCTCGGAGGAGTTGGAGATCGATTACGCGGCTGGTTGCCCTCTTGCTGTAGTCGTTGCTGCGCTGCGGCAATGATACCAGGACCAGTACTAACTCGAAGCTGTTGTTCCACTCCGTTCTGATCTTCTCCATCTTCCTGGGGAGATGTAGTATCACCAAGGTCCATGGAATACCCACCAAGCCTGATTTGATGCTTGTTGCAGTACCGGCGCCAAGAGTAAAATCTACGAAACACGATAGTCAATGGGACGGAGGGCATAAAGGCCAATGTATTCACGTATGATGCGGAGCCTACCGGATGAATCGTTCAGTAACTCTGTCAGTATGTTAGACAAAATCGCAAACCTTGACAGCTATCCTCTCGCATATCTCTCTCAGGCTGACAGTAATGAGTGAAGACTTTATATATATAGGTATGATAGGCAACAAACCTTAGTACGAGACCTTGCTCTTGACAGTAATCAATATATCTCTTGAGGTACAAGACATCATCAGAGGTGAACAGATTGCCGCCATACGTGCTCTTGATTACGCGGCTTGGGGGCGTAGGAGACCGAGTAGGCGGATTTCTTCGATTAAGGACCAGAGTAGATGGTGGCGCCGCAGGAACTCCCTACTAAGATTTCAGGATATGTAAATGTGTGAATACAGTGCAAGGCTACCTGATTCCGACTTCGCTTCCGACCACGAGATTTTTCACCATTAACATTGTCAACGGGCGCATTAGATGAACCGGTAGTTGATGGCCCTGGCTCGTGGATGTAAGGAGTCTGTTCGTAAGGTTGCTCATACTGCAGACCATGTAAACCTATGTGGCACAAGATGATTGAGCTACCAAACTAACCGTCGCTGGATCATAAGCATAATCGCCTGGAGCTGCAGCCGCCCAATCCGTTTGCTCGTCTCGATACCTGTAAGCGTAGGATGGGCCACTCGGCCCTGCTACCATGTGGGGTGGGGGTTGCTCAAAACCAGTGACCCATGAACCATCCCGATAGGGCTGTGCAGGACGGGGGAGCATTCCTGAGGGAGGCTGAGCAGTCATGTGAGTCTGTTGTGGTGCAATGGCGCTGGGAGCTTGCCATGACTGAGGTGGGGCTGCAGTGGGGGGTTGAATACCGCGGGGGGGAGGGTGCATCGGATGTGCATAAACAGGGTAGGCATACGAGCCCTGCGGTGGTGGGTGCACGAGTGGATCAGCTGGACCCATGGTCGCGAGGGCCTGGGGGTGTGGGGGGATGGGGGGCAGCGAAGATACTTGAGCAGACGAAGCAGCGTCGTTCTGGGGGGAGACAACGGCTGGGAGATCAACCCTATAAGAGAAAGTAATCTGAGAGAGAATGATATGGAATGCGGGGGAGGGCACTACTTTTCGCTACCAGTGACCTTACAGTCTGCCCAATTGTTCTGGAATGTCTGGAGTGCGCCAGCACGAACACACTCATGGACCCAGCGGGAGTGAAGAACGATTTTGCCCTTCTTGCCGGCATATTGGCGAAATAAGTTCTGACCAGATTCTTTGTGGGGGTCGACTGATATGCGGGTGAGCGTTAAGGAATAGGCGAGATCGATGGACACTTGCCCAAAATGTATGGAGTACCACTGTAACTAGGAGAGACGGCGCCGCCATGTTTCTGTGAGGCCAATGGTAAGAGCGAGTGATCAGATAGCGAGTGTAAGAGTCTTACGGTGACGAGTTCTACGAGGACCTCTCTGTCGTCGACATCTTTTTCGATGTAGATTGTGAGCGGTGTGCCCATCATGGGCTCGAGAAAGAGAGCTGCATTCTGGGGATCGCTGGATGGCGGATGTGCATTCTGAGTGTTGTGAGCGCGTCTGGTAGAACGGGCTGGTGCCATGGGTCTTGGCCAGGACTGGTTTTGATGTAGAGGCGAAAGAAAAACCGTCGCCCAAATCAGGTCACGGGGTGTGACAGTGGTTGGAGTCCTACAAGCGGACCTTGAACCAAGTCGTCGGCACCTCGGCTGCACGACACAAGGCTTCGTCCATCACAATGGAGAGATAAGTACAATAAAGTCACGCACAGAACCTACGCCACTGGAATGTATCCGACCCCGGCGGTTATAAGAGGACAGAGTCCTGTAAAGGGACAATAGCTGAATATCAAAACCTAAAAATCATGTTTTGACTTGTTTGTGTATATCAACATGGGATGTCGGAGTCTCAAAATGTATTATCTAGGACGAGTTCCCTCCAAATCGACGAGCTTGAGCAAGAAGAGACTCATCTCTGCTGTACTCTCAGTATCATCTCACCGCTCTCCCCGACAGTCCCCCTTCCCTCTGGCCATCATCATGGCCAATGTCGCTGGCCGAAAAAAATCCATCGCCTCCAACCCTGGCCTCGTAATCGAAACTCCCGTCGTCAATAACAACATCCTCAACAAGGCCGCCTCCGCCTCCACTTCTCTCTACCAGCAATGCTCTTCCTTGCGTGCTCGTCTCATGCGCATCCCGAACTTCTCCCATTTCTTCATCCTCTCTGCTCCCAACGGTGACCTTCGTCAGTCCACCGACCCAGTCACACAGCTTTGGGATTGCTTCACCCTCGGTATCCCACTTTGTTTTCTCTTCAACCTCCTTCCTCCACCAGCCCGTCCTATCGCGGAAATAAGCACCGATCCTGCTACTTTCGACCTTTCCAACGAGAAGGAGAAGAAACGCGCCATTGCTAAATTCGCCATGAGACTCTCTGAAATCGATAATTGCGAAAGATTCACTGTGTCCGATTTATGGGATCGTCACTCTACCGACGGTCTGGTCAAGGTATGCGTTCTGTGTGGTCTGCACTACTTCGTAAGCTTGACATGCCGTAGGTCGTTAGCACTGTCACTACTCTTGTCGACCTTTTACCATCCGATATCTTCGAGCCAGCTCCAGTATCCCCTCTGCTTGCGTCGCAAGAGTCGATAGATTCCCTTGCGAACCACACATCGAACGCTGCCACTGCTCCAAATGTGCACGACGCGGCTCGAAATAATATCATCAGGGAAATGGTGGAAACTGAACGTAAGTTTGTGCAGGATCTAGAGGTCATGCAGGTCAGAAAACCCATCCTTTCATCTCCGTATTCTTGACTGACTTTAGTCAGAAATACGCAACCGCATTGTCGCACAGCAATACAATAGATCAAGATACCATCCATCTCCTCTTCCCGGGTCTAAACAAACTATTGAACTTCCAGAGGAAGTTCCTTATTCGCCTCGAGAGCACTGCCGAATTGCCTTGGAAAGATCAGCGTTGGGGTCTGCACTTCCTTGAGAACGTGAGTTCAATTGTTCCCGTTTTAGTACTATACACTTGCTTATTGTGGCGCTTTCATTGTCTCACAATAGGAAGATGAGTTTGCGGTCTACGAACCTTACTGTGCCAACTACACCAATGCAGCAGACATCATGATTAAAGAGGAGCAAAACTTGTCGGTATGTGGACTCTGATTGTCATGTCGGCTCCTCGCCAACTCGGTTTCCATGTGAGCCTGGTTGGTGTGACGACGATGATTCCGTCCCAAAATAGCATGTCTGACGTTTTGGTTTCAGGTACACAACAATTTGATCAACGCCAAATCAGAGCTACCTGCTTTTCTGATTAAACCTGTTCAGAGAATCTGCAAGTATCCGCTACTCCTTGATGTGAGTTGCCCTTCCTGGTTGCATCTCATTTTCTCATGATCCTTTGCAGTCCCTAGTCAAGGCATCAACCGTCGCTGATTACCCACACTATGAGGAACTCCAAGCTGGTTCCGCTGCGGCGAAGCGGATCACAGATAAGATCAATGAAGCTCAGCGTCGCGCTGAGAACAATCAAACCGTGCGAAATCTCGAAGGTCGCGTCAAGGACTGGAAGGGCCATCACTTGTCCAATTTTGGCAACCTCCTGCTCGACGATGTATTCACAGTTACCAAGTCCGAAGTGGACCGAGAGTACCACGTTTTCTTATTCGAGAAGATCATCTTATGCTGCAAAGAGGCACTCCAACCACCACCGAGCGGTAAAAGAGGCGGCAAAAACAATTCGATCCTAAAGAAGCAGCCTACCCCTTCTGTCGCATCTGTTCCTGGTGTATCAAATAAGAAGAAGGATACCCCACTCCTTCTAAAGGGCCGGATTTTTCTGAATAACGTCACCCAGGCTATCCCAAGTTCTCCGAGAAACTCGATTGGTGCGTATCGGGATAACTCACTTTAACTCGCAAATTTAACATTCATCCAAGGTTCTTCTGTCGTCAGCCCATATTCCCTTGCTGTATGGTGGAGAGGTGATGATGATCTGGAGTACTTCACCCTCCGCTGTCGCTCGGAGGAGCAGCTTAAACAGTGGGAGACTCAGATTAACAGACTAATCAGGGAAGTAGCGAGTCGAAGGGCTTCAGATCGAAACATCTCGCAATTTGTCGCGCACGCCTCCATACCCCCTTCCATCACCCAGCGGTCCCCGCTTCCGTTCGCTCACGACAGATTCTCAACGTCGCATCCCCACCATATACATAGTTTACCACCCCACCCAGCTAGCAGCCACCAACGACCGAGCTTTTCTGTCGCCTCATCGTCGAGTGGTGGTCATTATGGTTATGTTACCACCGACGGATTCGAAGTTGATGTTGACGACGAATATGAAGACTACCCCCCATCATCAGGGCGCGGGACTCCGTTGGGCATACACCGCCCAACCGGGCATGAACCTCATCTTGACCATGGACCTGCTAATGGCATCCAGCCGTTCCCCGGACCCTTTGTACCCTTGTACCGCCCACAAGTTTCACGTATGAGCTCTGCCACAAGCACTACGGACGCTAGCTTTGGTTCTGGCTCCCGACCCCCTCGAATTCCCGTGTACACTCAAACCTCCTCTCAGAAGCTCACATCCCCATACGAGCAACCCGATACACCGACCTCGATTAGCAGTACAACCATGTCCCTTCCACCAAGCCGATCCAGGAGTGCAAGCCAACCTAGCGTGTATGTCCCACAAGCGTCTCCGCCACCCATCCCTACCGCCGCATGGACACATCGATTGCAGAGCTCGATGGTGGAAAACAAGCGGGGTAGTGGCTCAAGCCAATCTACCCATGGTTCATCGGAGGAATCACCGAACAGCTCCTCGCCGATAACGCCGTTTGGTTCCAGTGAATCATCGTTGGCAGGAACAGGGCTTCGGCAGTCTAGGTCGCAAATGTTCGAGAGCGCGGCTCCGAACTACGGACACCCCTCTTCTGTGAAGGTCAAAGTCCATTTTCAGGACGATATTTTCGTTATACAAGTCCCTCGATCCTCAGAATTCAGCGAGCTTGTGGATAGAGTAGGGAAGAAGATTCGCCTCTGTGGACCGCGTCGGGACGACACTCCGTTGAGAGTGAAGTACAAGGACGAAGATGGTGATTTAATATCCCTTGGGTCTACCGAAGATGTACAGATGGCTTTTGAGTCATTCCGACCTGGCGGACAAGTCACTCTGTATGTCACGTAGGTGTCACTGGGTAATGCTATCTCCTATCCCTATCATCGCGTTGTATGACGTTTGTCTGCTGCGATTGCTCTCACCGGGACTCCATACGCATCCTCCTTCGTACAGTCCTGTCTTTAATCCACGTTCGTTCACCACCTCTTCATTTCCCTACGATTCTAACGCAGCTTCGGCCTCGAGACTATATCCAAGACTATCTAGTCGTTTTTTGTCGTTTTCGCTCCTTGAATTCTTCAACGCCATCGAGCATTTTATCTAAAACATGGAGGAACATCGGTCATGTAATAACTCTTGATAGAACACCGCACTCATTGCTACGGGTTTTACTTTATTATGATTATTGACTACCAACGAACAATGCTTCAAGCGAGCAAATGCTGCTGCGATCTATGATTCTTAACGAATTGTCGCTCTGCCTATGGTGTGGCCAAAATCTACAATGCATCCGGTGACAAATCCCCTAGGGTATGCAAGTCCATGCCACTCATGGCGCTGTGTAGAGAGCGAGCGTCGTCTCCGTACTCTGACTGCCCATCAATGGTTTCCTGCCATCGCGTGAATACAGTGCACTTAAAGACGTGACTCGGGACGCTCACATCAAAGTAGTGGTTAACCAGGCTCCTGGGAGCTTCGAAAGAATGGTCAATAAATTGATACAGACCCTGATACACGAAACTTACTTCGTGGAGTTCTTGGTAACCGGCATGTCACTCCGCTCTGTAAGATGTGATAGGCAACTAGACCAGACCTAGTCAAAGGATGTCTGATGAATCAATATGCACCAGCGTTCTGCCTCGAATAGCCTCACCATCCTGTCTGATGAGATGCTCCGAGCCCTCTGCCGCTATCTGCATGGAAAAACTGACACGATAGTGCGATCAGTAGCATCACATCATGAAGGGAATTAATACTCACTTCGTAAAACCAGACATAATCACGGAAATGTGGATCGCTGTCTAGTTTGGGATTACCACCATTGGTGGCCCTTTTACCCTCAGCATCACGCCCGAAAATGTGAATAATACGGTGTTGAATTTCTTCCGCGACTTCGACGAGGTTCATGTATTCACCACTGCCGGTTGGGCATTCGACCTGAAGGTCATCACCATAGTACTGGTAGAACCTTTGAAGACTTTCGATGAGCAGGAAATTGACAGCAAGCCCTGCGTAGGCGGTAAGTTTTTGTACCTGGAGTATAATTAGGTCCTCACATATGGGTCCACGCCAGTTAGAATTACCACCAAACATCCCAGAGTGAGATTCACCAGGCCAATACCTGATTTCATGCTGCTCTCCATGGACATACATCCCATATGGTTTATCCTTGTGTAACTTCGACAAACTAAACGATCGTGAGATATTAAACAAGGGAGGTTGCAACCTGACATACGACCGAATACCATATTCGCTCAGGAACTCGTCCTCATCCAGCATCTTCTCTAGGATGCGGACAAGCCTCTCCTTGCTAGCAAGCGCAAGGAGACGTCGCTCACCCCTACCACTGACTATAAAACACTGAGAAAACCAAGCGTGGGATGAGGGCGATCACATTACCCTTCATATTCGCCATGTTCCGAGCCGAGACCTCGGGTCTATGATCGATAAACCACTCCACGCGCTTCTTAAAACCTGGGAACCGGCTGAGCACGGCAGGCTCGAGAACTAGGGTTGCATAAAGGGGGATGAGGCCAACAAGGCTGCGCACAGGCATCTGGGTCGAGTTTCCGGGTTCGAACTGAATGGCATCATAATACATTCCATCCTCCTCGTTCCAAAGGCTTCGCTCGTTATCTCCTGACATGTATGTCATGGCATCAGCGATGAAGATAAAGTGCTGGGATCGGACAGTCAAATGGGACTTTTTATACACAATTCAACGTACTTCAAAAAATTTGGAGGCGATGTCTTCATACACCGCATTGTGCTTCGCAAGCTCAAGGGCTATATTCAACCTAGACGCCATCAAGAGAAGCTGCAAGGACATACGCCTTAGACTCACATATTCAAGCAATAAAATGCCATCCACGCAGTGCCATCCGCCTGACGCAAACTCCCCCCTGTTGGCAGTGGCTCGGAACGGTTGAAAATGCCAATATTATCAAGCCCAAGGAAGCCACCCTCGAAGATATTGTGTCCCCCGGCGTCCTTTCTATTCACCCACCTATATGGAACTGTGATCAACCGAACCATCCATGAACTAAACTGCGAACCATGTAAAGTTGAGCAGTAACTTCTGGAAGACCCTCTCCAGAAAGGGTAGATCCTCCCGTCCCGTGAGCTTACGCTCTATCTTGAAAACTCTAAATGTCGCCCTGAAGCCCATCAAATGAATGTTTGAACAAGTCGAGCGGGAACTATACTCACCAAGCATGTACAGGCGGATTCACGTCCGAGAAATTCCATTCATACGCGGGGATCTGCCCGTCCGGCTTCATATACCATTCCCTAGTTAGCACGTCTAATTGCTTCTTAGCGAAGGCTGGATCGACGACGGCGAGCGGTATGCAATGAAAGGCGGTATCCCAAGCGGCAAAAAAAGGATATTCCCATCTGGACGAGTCATCTGTCATGGTTAAAAGCCAACAGGTTTTAAAGGCACATACTTATCAGGCATGGAAAGAATATCGTCGATGTGCATATGGTGCCATTCCTAACGAGCGGTTTAATGCAGACTGGCCAGGCAATTGCGAAGACATACTTTATTGCGAATAAATTTACGTCCGGGAGGTGGTGGAGGTTGTGCAGGGTCGCCATCGATCCATTCCTTCTGTACGAAGTGGTAATATTGCTTTGTCCATAACATACCCCCGAGGGCTTGCCTCATTATTTGCTTAAAGTCGTCGCTCATCGGTCCGAATACGAGCGAATTGTAGAATTCATCTGCCTCTTCACGTCGTTCCTCTATTACTCCGTCAAAGGCAACTTCATCTTCCAGATTCAAGACCTTCGACACGGACCGTGGAGTCAATCTTATGCGTACAACTGCGCACCCCCCGTTACCAGGGACATCCTGGAAAATATAATGTGCTGCAGATTTCGTTCCTCGCTTTTCTGGATTGACAAAAGGAGGTGGACCATGGGATTCCGACACTGGGTGGTGGCATGGGATAATATGATCGTGAAACGCGTCCTTGGTGTATGGCGATGTATTCTGTCCACCATAAAGGCGGCGGAAGTTGGTGTCATTCTCTGCAAAAATGAGTTCGGGCTGAATGACAACATCATCGTCCGTGACGAATACACCCTCGGCATCGACAGGTGGCGGAGAGGGTAAGCAGTACATAAAGTACTTTTCCATAGTAGGGTGTTTCGTCTTAATATATTGGATGTTGTTCTCTGTGACGGAACCACCTAGAGATGGCATTGGAGGCTTGACAGCGGGCCACGACCATGTGTTGCGGAACCACAGTTGGGGAATGATGTGGAGCGTGGCGGGCTCTGGCCCACGGTTATAGCTGGTGATCCGCACATAAATGCTATCCGGGTCATCCTCATCTTTCGCGTACTGCAAAACATGGTTCAAACTAGTTGCGCTGAGAGGGAGAATGACACAGACCTCCATAAAGACATCCCAGTATCGATCGTCATCAAAGGCATCAGAGTCTAAGATCTCGTACTCTGTCACATTCCGATCCCGATGTACATTCTCTGTCACGAGCTCTTCGTAGGGGTACTTGCGTTGGGGGTACTTGTATAAAAATTTCATGTAGGAATGGGAAGGCGTTGAGTCTAGATAATAGTAGAGTTCCTTGACATCTTCTCCGTGATTTCCTTGATGACCTGTGACGCCGAAAAGACGTTCCTTCAACATACGATCCTCGCCATTCCACAAGGAGAGTGAAAAACAAAGTCGTTGATGGTTATCCGATATACCACCAATGCCATCTTCGCCCCATCGATAAGCGCGCGATCTCGCGTGTTCATGAGGGAAATGGTTCCAAGCGTCCCCGTTGTCAGAATAGTCCTCTCGGACCGTCGCCTGGAGTCAGCGATGAGTATCGAAGCATGAAAGCCGGTGCTGGATTGGACTTGCCCATTGTCGATCGCTAAGGTAGGGACCCCATCGTTTCCAATGGCGGAGTCGCGCATCGTCTTGCTGAAGACGGAACCTCTCTGCACCTTGGTAGTTGGTACTCAACCTATCGCTTAACCGCTGGCGGTAGTTCTTTTGGATAGCATCCGCATCTGTCCCACTCAGACGAGGGCTCGCTTTCGCGACTTTTGGGGGGGGCTCCGACTTTGCTGCTGGCTTAGGAATCTGGATAGTGAGACGGTGGTCGCGAGGGTCCGAGTCGCTTGATCCCGGCCCATTGGAATCGTCACCGCCTCTGAAGAGTTTCTCTTGTATCGCCTTGAGCGAACTAGAAGCCATGGAAGTTGAAGATAAGTGTGTTGGCAGTACCGAGAAGTTTCAACCGCTGGCTTTATATCTGCAGACGAGATATCTGAGCCTGGGCCTTATCTGACGTCATCTAGCCCTTATCCAAATCCGATAAATGCCAGTTTGCCTAGATCGAATGAGAAAAATGGGGTATGTGTATCTCTCGGAAGTGGGCCAAACTAGTTAAGCTGCAGAGATGTGTAAGTATTATGTAGACCCGCCTGCAGATCGTATCACAGCCAGAATCCGGCATGTACATGTAGTCCATTGGAAAACGGCCCTGTCACCATCTTGGCTCCCCAGCTGCCATCAATACGCTCTGCGTCCAGTTATATTCACCAAATTGCTCCTCTTCCGGGAGAGTGACGTTCAAGTGACGGAATTGGACATCTTTACTACACTCCTCCGGGGGAATATGGCAAAGAGCTGTGCCGGGCCCTATCGACCCTTGCGAATTCGTCATACCATTCTTAGTGGCATGTCCGACAGGAATGGCATGGTCTTGTCCGTTACCCTGGATGCCCAACGCAAGCGAAATTGAAGACTCATCAATCGCCGTATTCAATACTGGCGGATAGCTAAATCGAGATGACTGCGGTGCTGTGACCATGGAATCCGGAGAAGACCCGGACGTTGAAGATGACCATAAGTCACCTTCCTGCGATGTGCCAAAGGGACCGGCGACCACCGGCGGCGTCTCTGGCGTTGGTAATGGAACAGGAGAAGGGGAATTTTTCGAAAAGAGTAGGTGTAACGAGGGCTTCTTCAGTCGTTTCGTACGAGAAGTAATGGAAGCTGACCGGGCTTCTCCCGAAATGGAAGAAGAAAAAGATATGGATGGGGTAGATTTACGATGCATGATTGGATTTCGAACGACACTGTCTCGCGGCCCAGGAAATTGGAACTGAGTTTGCGCAGGGTTTTGCGCAGGCCGTGAACTCGGGATCGGAAGTGGAATAGGCTCTGTGATGTCGGGAGAATAGGGATAATTGGAGGACTGTTGTTCACTACACTCATCCATGAGTGTTAGTGATTTGACCAACTGCATAGGCGACCCCGACGACAACGAAGGAACGGACAAAGAATCGGTTGAGCACGACAGGGAAGGTGGGGAATAGGGGTTGGTTAACTTGAAATTCAAAGATGTAGGAGTAACTGGGCGACCACCCTGCGATAGGTGAGAAATCGACGAGCTATCGTCCGTTGTAGAAAATGATGGTGACGGCGTCTCAGTATCGGAGGGGAACTGAGAAATTGCATCATGACCACTAACACGCAGTCCTAAAGGCTCGCAGGTCGACGAAGAAGACGAAACAGAGGTTGTCCCATCGGCCGTAGGAAGAGAGGGGAGAGGACGAACAAAGCGCTTGCTTTCGACCAATGGTGTCAGGTGCGAAGTTGCCTGGTCGGTGCCAACAATCTCTGCACCATCCTCAGAAAAGCCAAGGTTAGATTGATCGGCTCCTGCTGCAATCGCATCCAGGTCCAGGCCATCCTTGCATTGATGAACGCCATGCCAGATACCCTGGCTTTCACATAGCGCTTGTAATAGCGGCGGGTTCATACTCAAACTGGGACACAACACAAGCAACAAGTTGCTGAGCGGCATCTTTGTCTCAGAGCTCCTCTTAGCGGTGTGATTGATTATCTCCGTCACCGTGAAGAGCAAGTCGCGGTTTTCCTGTGGCAGGCAAGATATGAGAGTCGAGAGAGTTTTGCGCAGCGATTCAGATGGGGGATGGGTTGCACTAAACTTTGGCATGCCGAGTGTTGAGAGTGACGGGGGTTTCCGAAGTCCTTGGAAGTTACTCGACAGGGGAGGATCTTGAATGTTATTGGCCAAGCGCTCCGAAGCTACGGCAGCGTCAAAGTAAGGCATTAAATTGTTTGTCAGGATGGGCTCAGGCACTCCAGTAGACATGTCAGTCACGGGGAGGACCATAAATGAACCAAGTCACTCACATTCTCGCAGGTAGGCCTTAAAGACGGAAGCGACTGCGTGAGGGTCCAAGTCTCCAGGGTTGGATTGCACGATATCAAAATCGGCCCCTGTGTTAAGAGCAATCAAGCTTGAATCTAAACTGCGAATATCCAACACTTACCAGTATCGAACTCAGCACGTAACTTGGCTACATGGGATGAACGACCACTGACACTAAAGCAAACAATGAATATTCGAGACTTAGAGATATGCCTTCGCGCTGCGTACCGAAAAAGTCCTTGCTCTTGAACACCCCACGCAAGGATATGTTGCGCACATCTAACCACCAACGCAGAAAGATGGCGGCTTTCTAATGGTGCTGAAGGCTGACTCCACTGGACACGCTCTGAGGCGTCCGATTCCTCCCGTCCATCCTGCCACACGTTCCGCGCGCGGAGAACGCTCAGGAAAGGGTCGATAGCAGTCTCTTCCACGCAAGTTTTGAGCTCCCTTCCGAAGACCAAACCGCCAACACCTGATACGCCAACAGGACCTCGGAGGCGTCTGCCGAGCTGCGGCCCCTCGTGATCAGATAAAGATGAGGCAGTGGAACTAACGGATGGTGTCTGTGGATTGTGACGAACTCTCCTACCGTGTCCGTGATACACAGACTCCGAGTGACTTGAGTTTGTACGAGATGGTGGTCCGCCATTGGATGATGGCTCACCGAGCGGCGACACAAAAGGACTTGAAAACGAATTTTTCGAACCCCAAACTCGACCCATTCTCTCTACAGCACGTCGTGCGAGCCCGGCAGCAGGTGCAAAGCCCGACGTCATGCTGATAGCTGTCTGACGGAATGATGGTTGGGGAGATTGTGGTGGTGGCGCAGTTTTTGGTGGTAGATCTGGAAGGTCCGGTAAAGTTCGATCGACCCGCGAAGTCATTGGCTGGGCCGCTTGATTCAGCGAGGTAACAGCGCGAGAATGTCGCGTTACAGCTTCCCGGGCAGTATCCGAAGGCAACGAAGAGAAGGTCATCGTAGCCATCTCCCTGGCAAGGCGCTCCCGTTCACATCCTTCTGATGCAGATCTAGGAAGAGTCACCGTGATCGTCTCCAGACTCATTGTTGCGCTCGAAACGGTGGAGCTGGAAAGCATCAACGAAAGAGGAGGGCCAAGGTTGAGAGATTGAGACCTCCTATCCCTAGGTCGCAACGACGGAACTGGAGAAGGGCGACCCAACGACCGCCCCTTTTCGTCATTTCTTGAATCGTCCTCTTCTTCAGCCATGACGTACTCCGCATCTGTGATAAGCGCACTTAAGCGCTTGTTGATGGGCACAATGGTATGAGCGGAATGTAGTGAGTCCGTAATGGAAACCGGGCGAGGTGTCCTGCTCCCTAAAGTAGGGCGGATGGTATGGAGGCTCAACGTAGAATCGCTTTTCCTGCGGACATCCTTTGATTCTGACCTCTCGACATCTCTCCTTTCGTTTTCCTTCGATGCGACCCGCTCCGTAGGTTCATCGCTCTTCTTCATGTAATCCAGCGCCGGGACAATGGGACTAGATGTTGTTATAACGGAGATACGTCTATCGATGTTGGTATTAATGGGTGTGAGGCGAGATGATGGGGGGGCAGGCTGATCAGCGTGCTTGGGTGGCGGAGGCGGAGGTGGTAGACTTAGACCACTCATTGCAGGGGATGCAGGTGCAGACTTCTTATTGAAGACATGTTGCGCAAGCTGGAGGGTGAGCTGTTTTGCTCCCAGCGGACGTGGTGCGGTACCCGCTGGTGCATACAGCGATTCGTCGATCTGCGGCTCCTTCCCTTTATCAGGTCTTGGGGATGGTGGAACGACAGTGTCCGACTTTTTCCGTCGCCCGACTAAAGCACGTTTGAACCGACTCCCGGTACTCGACGCCGTAACACCCAGAGAAGCGGGAGCCGATGACGGAGACAATGAGGTGGTGACCTGAGGCCGGCTGGCAACCTGACCCATTGAAGGTGTAGAAGAGGAAGAATGAGGATGGTGGCTGGAAGCAGGTACACCAAAGATACTCTTGAACGTGGTGGAAGGGAGTGAAGTCAGTTGATCGGCGGGTGGAATGCCTGAATGAGAGGGGGGTGTTGCAGGTGTCCCCATGGAGGAAGCAGCAGCTGTAGGAAACGAGGAGGAAAGCGAGGCTTGCAACGTGGAGAATGATTGCTTGTTCTGGACCATGATATACCCCCAGGCTAGACCGCGCCTTCTCGCACGGACGAGGGCAACTTGGCAGATTGAGCCACACAAAATATGAACTCGAGGATCACCTAAATGAGATAATGACGGTGCTACAGTGGGAAAGAGCGTTGAAGCCGTCAGCACGGATCCTGGAAAATGGAGAGGGTGGAAAACTGGAGAATGCAATGCAGTGGCAGCAAGGCTACGAACGTGTGGGAGCGGTCACCAATGGCCGACCAAGACATGGAACTCACCATGCAGTCTTGAGGGTAAAAATGCAACGGGACCGTTGGTTACAATGTCGCCACGGTGATATGTACCCGATGATCAACCAAGACCATCAACTGCCTCTGGAGCCTCACCGAAACAGGTGGCGCAAAAGAGAATGAAGGAGCGGAGGCGAACACGAGGCGTTGCTCGTCGTGCAGAACGACCTCGAAGTGCAAAGGCAGGGTCACACCTTGCGACGCCATTTTTGGACATGACATTCACGTTATTTCCAATGTGGTAAAAATAATCTAAACTATTTATATTACCGTGTATACTTTCCAGCATTCTATGTAGTATCTAGTGTAGAGTTGCACGAAGGGATGACCAGGACACGCTCTATATCATCACGGCGCAACCAAAAAATCCTTCACCAGCTCGTATGTGAAAAAAGACGTCGCTATACTAGGCGCAACTTTCACTGTCGTTTAATCTCGGTTACACGTTCCGGTCGGCAGATCTTGACAGACTCACGTAAGTTGGGCCAGATGCCACGATAGAGCCCACGCAACCCTTCAGTGTGGATGATTGCCCTTAACGCATCCAGGGCTCCACTGTATTGATATCCCATTCCTCCAGCTGACATGCCTACGACTTGCATCTTCCTTCTCAGAACATCAAACGGGAACGTCAACGTTTGCGAAATAGACCCTGTAAAAACGTTTGTTGAAACGAGCAGAAAACACCGAGAGTGTGGATGTGTCCATACCGGCTAGAGCGCCGCACATCAGTTTCCTAACTGTACTCGTCTGACCCGGTGGCGTGATGATGCCACGCAGGGCCTCATACGCTGCGAAATTGATCCCAACGTACGGAGCAACCCCCACTGCCGTTGCAACCAGCCCACGGTATAACCCACGTACACCGCCTTCTTCTCGCATGACTTTGAGAGTCATACCAAAAACTGATAGATCAGCCTTTGAGTAACGTGCCTTCGGAGTGGGGCTCGATGTGGAGGATGGGGTAGAGTCAGCGGATGCCGCTGAAAGTGACTGGTTCTGGACAGATATACTGGCCGTGGCGATACATAAACGCGAACGCACAAGGTCCAAAGGGTATGTCGTGCCTAAAATCAAGTCTGAACGTCAGAATGAAAGTGAACCAGAGCGCTTCGCACAGACTGAGGTGATGCCAGCTAATGCACCACTTATTAACCGTGTCGGGGTATCGAGTTGCTTAGACCCATTGCGAGTGAAAAGCTACCAGCCATGTTAGTTGACCAACAGCCAGTCACTAGGTGAACATTTTCTCACTCACCTTTTTCAGCTGCTCGTAAGTTGTGAATTGTACGGCACTATAAGGCACTATTCGCAAGCAGTTGATCCCATTCCCTCGCATAAAGCCTGCAAAACCTTCTTCCTTCCACATTCTTACAAGACTCCGCCAGACTCCCCTGTACTGGCCTTTGGAACCACTCGGCTGCACTTGTCTAGAGATTTTCACAAGGCCGTCCTCAGAAAGCAAAGCACATTTAGCCATGGAAATACCACTCACTGTATAATCTTGAGCCTTTCTAGCGGACTCACAACAGTCCGAGATGTAGCACCTGCGATGCCTCCGGCCACGAAGTAACAGAGAAGTTCGGCTGACCAAAACCCATTCAACTTCTGTGACTTGGCTCCTGCCATCGCACGAAGCCTTGCGCCTTGCTTCAGTACTGTTCGGGATCGAACCACGGAGTACTGAGTATCAAACGTCGGAAGGCCGGTCGGTCGCCAGCGAATAGCACAGCTAGGATTCAGTAAGGAAAGATTTTATCTGAAACTTAGATACACATCCTTTAGAGGTGACATTGGATTAACCAAACAACGCATGTCATTAAGTGGAATTTGGGTGGAATGACTCTACATAATATCATCTCCACATGCTCTCTTCAAGCAACATTGTCTCGTCGACCCATCAACATTCGTTTTCAATATTTGGCGTTGTAACCAGCCCTGGAAGAAAAACCAAGTGCTAGAAATCAAATTCAAAGGTGGACTTCATCCGAGTCTAGCTTTCTTCCTAGAGGATCCACCTTGGACTGTGGTGTATCCTTGTATAGCTCCGGCCCCCGCACTCACGCTCGCGAAACTAGTGGTACTACCGGGCTTGGATTGCTGTGACAGATGCTGACCTTGACCATGCCCATGCACTGTTGGACCTTGTGGTTGTGTGTGCGGCTGCGTTGGCGCAGGCAGGCCCATCATTGAGGGCGCATCGTCCTGCGTGATTCGTCTTTGGGGCGGAATTTGGTAAGCTGGTATGTATTGGAATACGCTGTCAGCAATGACAGGGGGAGGACATGAGCACCTAATGGAGAAGAAAAGAGATGTCTGACTAACTTCCGTGTAGGCCGAGGATCCTCCTGGAACCACCTATGGCCAAGTGCAGCTTTTGCAGTCAATCGTTTGTCGGGACCATACGCAAACAGCTGACGGAGTAGATCGTGCCCTTGCTGCGATCGAATACGTGACTGGCACCAATCCGCGAGGCGGTTTTGATATCTTGAGCAAGGGTGAAGTCAGTACAAGTGATTCAACGGCTTGTCCGTCCACATACGCATCCAGTCGTTTCATATTCTGGTATTCGGGCATATCGTAAACACCGGGCCAGTCCTTCTCTTCAAAGAAAGACGAGTTAAGGACAGTATTCTCGTCGAGCACAAAGACCCTCTTTACCATCTGGTGTGCCAAGAACCTCGAAGATCTTGAGAAGCTGATCCTTTTGAAACGGCACATTTTTTTTCGAGTCTAATTTGGCCTCTTCGCCCTTGAATATCGGCCGCAAACTTGCCAGCTCTGCGAAAACGCAGCCGACCGCCCAGCAATCAATCGCCTTATTATAATGCTTCGCACCCATGAGGAGCTCGGGAGCACGGTACCATATTGTGACAACAACCTTGTCGCCTGCGAAAAGGGGCTGTAAGGGCTTGTGAATCAGACGAGCGAGGCCGAGATCCCCAATCTTGACGGTTCCAGAAGCAGTAATAAGTATATTGGCGGGCTTGAGGTCTCTGTGCAGAATATGGGCGGAATGCAGGTAGACAAGGCCATTTAAAAGCTGATAAACCAGGGATTTGAGAACTTGAGATTGGACCTGGATGCGGAGGGTTTGAGAGTAATGGTGGATAACTTGCTGCGAATAACATAGAACATCAGTTCAAGCTTAACATCTTGCACAATCTTTTAAACGTACTAGAAAGTCATGCTCAGCGTAATCAAAGACCATGTAGATAGATTTGTCCTCCAAAATGACTTCCTTGAGGGCTACGACATTTTCATGTGATATTTCTCTGTTGAGCTGCCACAGGATGTCGTCGTGTCCGCAGTTGCTGTAAATAAAGTATAGTGGAGCTTACCGAAATCTCTCGAATGGCGCTTTGGCTGATACCAGTATACGTCACGACGTCCCCTTCTTTGTCCGGCTTGAATTTTTTGATCGCGTACATGACGCTCTCAGACTCGACGCTCTGTGCCTTGTAGACCCTACCATACGTTCCTGAGGATATGAATCCAAGGATGTTATACTTGGAAGCGACTGTCCGATGCGCGGCGTCTCTCTTGGCGCGGTAAAACCGCATAGGATCGGTCTGAAAGAGTGTATGAGACCAATCATCCAACATCTGTGATGATGAGTCTAAGTATCCGTGGATGAAGGTCGAAGGCTGTTGCAACTTCAATCCAGTGGTTAGTAGTAGCGCTTCTCGGACCCCGGATGCTTTAATGCTAGATATCATTTGCAATTTTGGCGATAAGAAAGACAAGATTTGAGGACAATCTAACGTGTGTAACGACAGAGCATTGTAAATACAGCATGCAAGATATATCTAGCTTTCCTACGTTGGCGCGAAAGGGCGAATCGATAGAGGTATGACAAAATAATAATAAACTGAAAAGCAATGTAGACAATGCTTATCCATGCGTGGTTGCCGCGTTCCCAGTTGCCTGGGTATAGTTAGGCAGAACCTCACTAAATGCAATGGTGCTGTGATCAGCTGTCATGATGCTTTGATGACGTTGCAAATTCGCGGCGAGTTTTGGAAGTTCGTCGGAAAGCGACATGCCCCCTCCGGGTGCGTCTGGGAGAGGTCTCCGTCCCAGGCCCTGTGAGGATAAACGCACTCAATATCTTGGTTACTAAACCAGATGGGAGGGCGCACCTCATCTACAACGATGCCTCGGGAGTCGCGAGAATCGGATGCTACGGGAGGGTGCGCCGGGACAACTGCGTCATGTTGTGCTGCATCATTATTTTGAGCTGGTTGTTGAACCCTTGCAGAAGAAGCCTGGATCGAGGTGTCGTTGCGTGATAAGCTCGCGTTGCTTCTAGTCTCCCGGGACGAAGAAAAACCAGTCGGGGCCACCGTAGCCGATGCAAGGACTCGTTGTTGGGGATTAATAGCTCGATAAAGGTCTTGTTGAGTGGCCATTGCAGCTTTCCAACGTCGATAGAAGAGCAAGGCAGCTCCTGCACTCAGAACTGCAGCTACGACTGCAACGACTATACCAGCAAT
>JBBPNA010000376.1:0-25000 GCA_038090555.1 Boletus subcaerulescens | reverse complement strand
ACCATCACTCCTGCCCCTCGTTCGTCGAACTGATGATGCATTCCGTACACTATCACTAGGCGTTCTCCGCTACTTGATTGCTGTTGAACGAGCAGAATGTATGTAGGATTGTGACCAAAGGAAAAGTTAGCTGCGAGGATGGTGGTACCTAGGAGAGAGTGATGAAAAATACTATGTGTTTTCCTGTGAAGCTTGATTGTGCAACTGTCGGCGATGACCGTTCCTTGGCGGCAGGGTGCATCACGCCTTGCTCCGGTCGTAAGCAAGAACCTGGTCGAGAAGAGCTGTACAATGTATTTTTAGCGAAGCTACGCATGGATTGATTGGACTATTTCAGAAAGTCGATTAAAGGCTCGCTAGCTCAAGGACACCACGAGTCACAGCACTGAGGTTTCCACAACAGCTAGCAGCGTGTCGAAGACATGCCTCAGAATGCTATTTCATGGGCCCATCAATTTGACATGATATTGTGTGCCCAGTTTCCAAGTACACGCGAAATAAGACGCGAAGGATCTATGTCGACGGAGAGCAATACGTCTAGAACAAAGTGGCATCGTATCTAGTCACGGCGGAACGGTGTGCCGCTCAACCTCGCATCTCCGAATCAGGGAGCGGCCACCCTTGATACTTCGAATGAGTCATATTCAATAGTCCCGAGAATCCCGTTGAACTCTCGACTTACTCTCTTCAATACCTATTGTTACCACTCGAGTCAATTGATCTTCTCCCTCTTCCATCTGAATTTCTTCATCCTGTTGAGATCCTTCGCTTCCCTCCATGTCCGCGAACACTATCGCAGTCCCGCCCGCGCTCGAATTGCCTAACGACGAGATCCCAAACCCCGTGTCGATTCCATATCCCCGTCTATTTCGAAGATCGCGAGCATAAAGCGCGCGTATGCTCAGGATGAAACGAGGAGTGAGCGTGAAGACAGGGACATTGCTACCCACGCGCAGAACAGCCGACAACCACTTTACTGGGAGAGTAACAAAGATATGTTGAGTTTGGATGTTGACCAAACCAAAGGCTAGTGTACTACGACAGAATGTCATCATGAGTATGTTTTGATTCTTCACGGGACACAGATATGATGCGACATACACTAGGAAATAAATGACCCCATCTCGAAAGAGCAAGTTCATATACCGACTGAGTTGCCATTGCTTCGTTGCTTGGTACATTCGAAGTGACTGCCTTAAAAATTGAATAGCCATCAATGTGCACGTCACAGCGCCAGGGATAATTTGTAGAATGATAGCGTATTGGCACCAAACGTGTAAAACAGAACTCTCAACACAAGTTGAGGAATTCGTCTGTATAGCATTCGCTAGACGACAGCATGCGAGTTGGGAAGAGCCTGAGGTTCAGGTGTTTACCAGATGATTTAACTGTGAATTGAATTGTGTTTGTTGAACATACCTGATAAATTCTTGGGAACGGTGCTGACAATAGCGATGACAGTGGTAAAGAGGATTTGCGGGACATATATCGCGAGAAGCATGCCAAGGATCAACCTCGATTGCTCATACATTGCCCATGCACGAAGAATCATTACCACTAAATCGCCATCGTAATTTGTAAGCTAGAGTGACCATTGATTTACAACTCACAGTCAGCAGCAGCGAGAAAGAACACAGTGGCGAACTGATACGCAACATACATTACATGGCCTGGAAAGTACGATATATGATTGTCACCCAGAGTAATAAATGGAAGCGCTTACACCTATTTGAACAGTTTCAATTATCTGGCACCTAAGGATCAGTGGAACAGTACGCACATCTGTTTTTTTATCCTCATTGAGTATACGCATCATAAGACAATGAATGATCACGTCACCTTTGCACACCTGATTAGTGTTGGGGTGCC
This sequence comes from Boletus subcaerulescens, assembly GCA_038090555.1. Taxonomy (NCBI): domain Eukaryota; kingdom Fungi; phylum Basidiomycota; class Agaricomycetes; order Boletales; family Boletaceae; genus Boletus; species Boletus subcaerulescens. The sequence continues at coordinate 23,131 of JBBPNA010000376.1, read as the reverse complement.
CGTGTCTTGATGTAAGGCCTGTCAGTGTTGTCTACAATGCATTTGTGTCTTTTGCGTACAGAACGGCATAACCCTAATAACCAAGCGCCAGTTCGAGTCTGGATTTTACATGTGAAACAGCCGACTTACACGGCACAACCACAACCAAGATAACGAACCTACGAAACACCTTTAGCAAGTTCCACAAATTCTGGAGTTTGATACACACAAGAGCAAATAAAAAAGTCACCCGTGACCAACGTTGACTCTGTGATCTCGTCAGAAATGGATGCCATCTAACCAAATTCATTATTTGCAGACCCAAATGTATTCAATCTGCAAAGATTTTAATAAAGGCCATCAATCAAGAAGCACATGGGATACAATACCTCGCTTGGAAAGGTGAGGACTGAGTTAAGTTAGCATAGCACTGCCCACTTCATAGCGACGAATGAATCCCGGAAGATTACTCACCGTAATCATATATAACTGCTGTAGCGATAACAACTGTGTCCATCAATGAGATCCATCAAATGAAGTGTTTTCGTGGACATACTGGACACATAGCTGTCCTGTTGGAGATACTCAAGGGCCGAAACCGGAGGCATGAGCTCGGTGAGTGACGCGGGCCGAAACACCGAGTCAAATGAGCAATAGAGAGAGGGTGAACGAAAGCGTGGCAAAACAGAAGAGCTAGCCACGGGATGTAAAGTTTGAGGGGACAAGAATTTACCTCTGCCTTTACCATCAAATATAGACAATATCAGCGAGGCAGTGATAACACACTATGCCATGAGTCACTTGGCTCTCCATCCAGAGCCGACACAGCAAGTGGCCCAGCAAGCCATTCATTTCCCCAAGGCTCATGCCACCATCGCTGTTATAGCGATTTTAGCACTACCGGACGGACAACGATTTCTGGGATTACAGGACTGACTGTTATGACCGCTTTCAATATGGATGACTCCAAGGGAGCGGAACGATTCAGTGTCGCTTACAATGTCATGCATTCGACGAGGTCGCCTGAACAATTCGATTGCCCAACTGCTGCCAGATCTCCAAGTCGGTGGCCAGTCTGACTGAGTGGTTCGAGAATGCCGTGGGCCAAGTTGTCCTCTCTCTCAGTAGTTCAGAATGGACGGTCGCGATAACCTCGCGGACCCGGATAACTTGGGTTTAAAAAACTGACTTGCGTACCGTCGGTCACAGTGGCAGTGGGATGTACATTGTAGGAACGGTCCGGATGGAAGGCCATCCAATGAGCTCTTCTTGGCACCTTGGGCAGACGGCCAAAGTTGAAGTTGCGCGGTGTTGGTTTACTTATAGTCACTGAACGTTGAACGATGACTCTGGCAGTGGCTAGGGGTACGTAAACCCCACGTAACCAGCGCCATCCAACTCAGTTCCAGTCGTACTTTGCATCATGATCATTAGTGGATGGCCACGTTAAACAACCTGGAAAAAAATAAATAGATACAGCGCCCTATATTTTGTTGGCCAGGGTGACAGATCGCGATCGTCCGAATCCACCATGGGATCATGACTTCACTGCCAAAACAGCAAAAAGATACTACATATTGCATTGCGTTCGCACTATCACAAGAACTATTGGAATGGCATGCAAAAGAAGTGAAAAAAATAGTCCGAGCGTTATGCCGAGAGGGTGAAAGAGCAAAGAGAGGTGTATGTGTAGTAGCGAGTAGGCAGCAGCCGCTGGTTGAGCGTATTTATGTAAAAAGCAAAGAGCGTCCAGGATTCAGAAAGAAAAAAGTACCCATACGTATCGGTATGACAACCGACCATCCAAGAGAAAGAAGATACGATATAAAGAGAGAGAAAATGTCAGCATCCAAAAGACATCCTTTGAGGGTAACTTGTATGCTAGATCCAACCGGGTCCATTCTACACGTCCATCCCTACCACTTGCAGATCAGAGGGCGCGTGGGGCTGCGACTGATATCGAAGGCCATTCAAGAGTGGCTCAGCAGCACCTTATCAATCGTAGCGTTGATCATTGCCTTCTTTGCCGTAAGGTCCATTCCGAACCGCTCCTCAAGTACCCTTCTAATCTCCCGCTTCGTCACCGTGTTCAAATCTGCCGTCCGTAAAATTTCCTCGACGCTCCGCTGAAGGTCTGCATCGCTTGGCGTACCCGCACCATGATCCGCGAGTGGACTTTGCACATTCGGCAGGTCAAAGTAACTGGTCGGTGGTCGTGAGCCCAATGCCATTGACTGCGAGGGGTACAACATGCTCGCGTCGCTCAAGGGCCGGAGCTGCGACATAGGCGTGCCTCGGCCAGATTGGTATCCTACTGGTGGTAGTATGCCAAATTGTTGCGACGGTGCAGGAGACTGGCTGCGGGGCTCGTAGAACGTCTCGTGTCCATACAACGATGTAGTCCGCGACTCAGCATAACCTTCCTTGAACTGATGGCCAGGAGGAACCCAGGAACCGATTGAATGGTTAGATTCCTTGTCCCACAGTTCGTTCTCGTAGTCGTTCCAAGTCTTGAGAGGAATCGCGCGGGGATCGAATTTGCCTTCGTCCTATCAAGCCGCTATATTAGCATCGATCCAACCAGATGAACGTGAGCCCAACATACATGTACGATGAGCTTCTTGCCAGACTCTCCCAGCACGACACGCGTCGCACCCCACGAGAAGTCATCCATGCGCCAGAAGGAGTAGATCGGGAGCAAGAACGAGAAGATCGGAATGGCGATAATGTAAAACACCATCCACCCAACCATGTCCCATTTGCGTCGAAGGACAAATACGAGAGCTTGGAGACCATACACAGCAGCGATCATGATGAGAGAGATAATAGGAATAGTCTTTCCTTGGCCGGCAACCGAAACGATCAAGTAGACGATCTATTCCATGCGATGCATGAGCAATGTATAGAGTAAAACGAACGCAATCACTCACGTAGGCCACGGTGATGGGCTGAATCAACGTCGATACCAAATCCACCATGACAACAAATCTCATCGAGAAACAGCAGAAACCGCAAAGTTGATCCAAAAACATCAATTCTCCCAAGTTGTGGATCGTCGAGTTGATCCAACGACGCCGTTGCGAAAGGAGAATCTTCCAGTCATCTGGTGCGACTGTGTACGCGTGGGCATCTCTGACGAACTGCGTCTTGTGCATCGGGAAGTGTTTCAGTAGGAGTGTTGTCAAATAACGATCTTCTCCGAGGTGCAGCAGGTTCTTCATGTGTAGAGTGTCGACACGGTTTTGGGAGTAATCCGAGATCATCTGGTTCGAGATCAACAAAGGCTTTTGTGTATCGGGGGTGCGGAGACGGAAGAGCGTGAAACAACCGGGCAAACAAGTAACCGAACCAAAGAGCGACTCAAAGGCCTTGGCCATGTGGTGCGAGATGAAGTATTCGTAGACCTGCATCATCGTGATGACGGACTGCTTCGCGTTGGAAAGCGTCGTCTCACCACAGACACCGAGCACCTTCTTGTCGTGAACCATGCTACAAAGGGGTGAGCGTAAACCAACAGTAGTTACTAGGAAGAAGATAGGTGGCGACGTACGCAGAGATCAACCGGTTCAAGGAGTAGGGATCCACCGTGGTATCAGCATCAATCGTGAACAGATACTCGTAGAATGTTGGGTTGACACCAATCACGTTCTTGATCTGGTGATATACCTCCAGCTCCAATGGGTTCATGGGCAAATTGAAGTGGACCTGTTAGATACATCACGCGTGAGTCACTGCAGCCCTTGCTCTTACAAGCACAGCCGTACCTTGTTCAAGAAGTGCATCATGACCATTTGCGAGTCTCGTTTTCCTCGGTTGCCGGGGCGCGATCTCTCCGTTGGCTTGCCGACCTTGACGATCACGAGATAAGGCACGACGTGACCAGAACATTCGTACAACCCGGAGTAAACCTTCCCCATATTGTGTTGGCGGGCGCCCTCGCCCAACGACACGAAACTCAACGGCTCAGGATCGAGGTTAGAGTCCACGCCAAGGATATCGAGGACGATACGGGGTGTGGGACGGTCGTTGCCGGAACCAACGATGTTACCATCACAGACAACGAGGATGAGTTTACGCTTGTCGTCGTACTTGAGCTGGGCGAGTGAGTCTATCGTACGACGCAGCGATACCTCTCCTTCTGTGTAACAAGGGACCTGGCAAATCACAAATTTGTCGTGGTCCTCTGGCGCACGAGGCGAACCAAAGTTGATCGAGGCGATGAACTTGAACGCGATAATGCTGACCATCATGACGGACAAGGCGAGAAGGATGTATTGCGAGAACAAACACTGGGGGGAATTTCGGCTGTCTACCATTCCGATGAGGAATAGGTTGCGGAGGCACGTCTTCTGTGCGGCGAGCGTCCCGGAGTCAATGTTGAGGTTATCGATCGCTTTCGTGAGGTCCTGGCCAGAGCTGTACTTGAAAAGGTTGACGAGGGTGCTGTCCATGAACTGTGAATCCACACTGGGAGCCACTTCACCATGTGGTCCCTGTACCGAAGGACCGAAATTGACGTAATCGGTCAAATCGTAGATAAGACCGTCGTAGATACCGAGGGCGCGTCCGTTAGTGTTCGCCATACTAGATATTTCCTGGGGGGTATAGCCCATGTAGCCAACACGGTTATTCCAGCGCATGATGGTCATGCTCTCAAAGTACCAGTCGGGACGTGAATCGTTGCTGACCGCACGGAAATCGTGGTATTGTGCGTTGAGATCCGTCGTGTTCGCCGCGCTAAGTTGGACCCATGGACTGACCGACCCAGAAACACCATTGCATAGTGCGCTGACCTGCCAAAACGGTGAGAAAATAAGTGCATGCAAATAAAGAGATCGACGCACCTGAACAGGGAATAAGTTGGTAGCATCCTGACCGCCATACTGCAGGATCGACTTGGTGGGGATGACGCTGACGACTCGTTGGTGCGTCGACGCAACTTGCGTGAGGTCAAACACCTCACCACGGATTGCAGTGTAGACATTATTCGCCGAGTTTGAGAAGGAATGCGATGCAAGCTCCGAGGTGCTGAAGACGTGTTCTGTGGGACAGATGACAACCCCAAGAACGGCAATGACGAAAACCGCACAAGCACAGATGAACCAAATGATGACGTTGAGCGCGAACTTCTCCCGCCAAGCTTGACGGACGTCCTCGCGTTTCATCCGGCCGAACCATTTGAGGAAAATGGATGGTATCCACCAGGTTAGGAGCCAGCATAGCAAGACCCAGCGTCGACGAGCTGACGTCTCCTTGACGACTTCGGTCGTTTCGTTCTCCATGATTTCACCCGCCAGAGCCTCTTTAGCAATCAATCCTTCCTTATCAGCGTTCTGGAACATGTTCCTGGAAGGCGCGTATGACTCGGAACCGTAGTTAGAGTTGGTCTCTTCCCGATTGGAGGTCAGTCGACTCCGGTTATCGAAATCGTCAGAACGGAAAGATTTACGGTCCTCATAATCGTCGTCGTAGAGATTTCCACGTTGGAATGGAGAGGCGTTGGCCACGAGCGGGACGTGTGCTTGGGAAGACACTTGGTTGTAGGGATCCGCGTAGTCGTCTGGGGGGAGTCCTGGGGATGCGTAGGGAGCATACGGGTCGCCTATTGAGCGAACATCAAGGCCAGCTTCTGCCTCCGCATCGCGGAGGCGGTTTCGTTTCTGCTCCTCCACATCGAGAGAACGGAGACGATCTTCAAGAGAATGGAATGCAGCTTGAGACAAGAAGACCTAGGTTAAGAATAAAACAATCAGAATCCTTGAACGGCATAACAAACAGGCACTCGAAATTTACCTTGTATTGACCAAGAACTATATCGGTTTCCTGCAGACCCAAGACGTTTCCGGTCTGCTCGACCTTCTCCTTCGCAGAGCCATCCATCACGCCCATCTTCGCCATCGGTTCCCCGTACCGTGTGCAAAACTCGTCCAGAGTTAACCCCACCTGAAAGACGTTTACATTCCTCTTCGATACCTCGGTCAAGCCCAGGCTCCGGATCTGGCCCTTTATGCTCCGTCCCTCCAACTGATTTGGTAATTGCGAATCGTTGGGATTCACGCAGAAGACAAACCACGACTGCGTTTCTGATAATGTCTCAAACAAGGTACCCAGAGCAGCTCTGAATTCGCCAGCTACACATGGCGTCAGACCAGAGGAATTTGGCGCGTCCTCCTCCTCCCGTTCTTGTTCTTCAACAGCACTATCCTCGCGGAGCGTTGCCATCCGTTTGATTGTGCCCTTACGACGCGTCGACGGGGTACGCATTGGCTTGACGGGCTGCTGAGCAGAGACGATGGTGTCCTCATTCTTGGGATGTGCTTGAGTGGCGATGGCTTTGGCCGAGAACAACCCCTTGACAAAGGGATTGGCAGATCCGGCACCTTCTGCACCGTCCGACGCACCAGCGAGAGAGCCGCGGAGAAGGGAGACGAAGTCGGGGTTGAGGGAATCGAGGTTACGCTCGAGGAAGCCCTCGGAGGAATAGGACACGGGACCATTAAAGTGGTTGACGGTGAACGTGGGGGATCCCGAGCGATCGACCGGCCCAACTTTGAAAGACGAATGGTTACCCCAGCGCTTGCCGAATGCCTCCACCATCGTGAGGTCAGTCTTCTTGTGTGATCGGCGAGCCTGGTCATCCATGATGTGGATGAGGCCTCCAGGCTTGTTTTGAAGGAGACGAACGCACTCGGCGTTGTCAAAGTAGGGCACCGAAGGGACGAAGCGAGAGATACCCTCTGTCCGATACTCGTCAACGTGCGACTCGAAGATACATTTCTGGATGAAGTTCTGCAAACGCTCATTGGCGAAGTTGATGCAGAATTGATCAAGGGAGTTGGGGCGGCTGGTCATGTTTTGGGGACCGGGGAGATCAAAGAGACCGATGAAGGTGTCGAAGTCATCACGGCAGAGACGTTGGTTGATGTGTTCATTCAACCAGGCGAAAAGAAGAGAGTAGAGTGTCTTGGCGAGGTCGTCACGGTTGTCGGAGGCACCATCAGTGTCGAGAAAAACGGTGCAAAGCTCACGTTTGACGAGCTTCGTCTTGTAAGCAAGCGTGGTCTCGAGTGCGGAAGGCTGTACGCCGAGGAACTCGGCAACGATGCCGAGAACATCCACGTTCCGGACGACAGCCGCGTCCACGTCACGACCGCGGTCGATGATGAATTCGATGTTACCTAGATGGAGAATGGCTGCAACGAGCTGGCATGTTTGAGCGACATGTCGCTTGGACAATCCAACGGACTTGAGAGCCATCTTGAGCTGTTCAAAGCGATTGGCGTCGTCGTCACGGACACCATTGGCGCGAGTGCCGGTACCGGCGCGGTGGCCAAGATATCGGTACTGGGTCTTGTCGGCAAGGTGAAGATGCTGACGCTCTTCCGCAGATGCACCGGCCATCAGATAGTAGAAAATATGAAAGTTGCGCTCTCCCGACGGCACAGCCGCGACTCGATTGCGCTCGAGATAGTAGTCAAGGGACTTTATCCCACACAAACGCCCTTTGTCGGTGAATTGCAGCTCTGTATACTTTCCAAAGCGAGATGCATTTGGATTGAAGAGTGTGCGAGCATTCCCGAATGATTCGATGACGAACTCTGCTGCGGGCACCTGGGTCGCGAGCTTGGAGCCCTTCTTTCCTGGATTGGAAACCGACAGCTCCAAGAGCGTCTTTATAGCGAGGCGCCGAGTTTCTGACTTTCCACTGCCAGTCTCACCACTACAGACGAAATGAGCATTCATAACTTACATCCGAAGTAAAAAACGAAAATCGTACCTGATGATGAGCGACTGGTCCTGGGTGGTGCGCCTCATGTGGTAGTAGGCATTATTAGCGAGCTGGAAGATGTGGGGTGGAAGAGGGGTCTTGTTCTCGGTCGTATCCCGATAGTGTGCGGCGTATTTTTGAAGAAGTGAGTCCGCGTTTGAAGCGACGTACTTGTGAGGGTTGACGGCGACAAGGGCAGAGGAACCGATGTTTGTATAGATTGTGTCGGACATGAAGCGCTCACGGAGACAGGTGACGATGACATCGTCTGAGACGGCTGATAGGCTGGCGAGGTCGTTGACGGCCTCGAGCCGCTGCTGCAGGCTCATCCCAGTGGACTGCCTGTTCATTTGTCGGTGTCAGCAACGGCGAGGACAATGAGAGTTGTAACAGCTGAAGGGGTGAAGGAGAGCAATGTGTGGGGTGGCGAGGGTGTCGTCGCTGCGGGGGGGACGAGAAGGGGAGTGGGAGGGAGCGTGGCGGACGACTGAGCTGGACAGCAGCAAGCCTGGAAAACACTCGGCTCAAATAACGCGGCTAACTTTGCCACCACTCATTTTTTCCCACGCCGGGCTCCAGCCGTTGCAATCAGCGGTGAGCTGAGCGCGGCGACAAAAATAGATTCCAGAGCAGTGTCGGTCTATTTTTTCTTTTTTCTTTGGCGTGAGGTCGCATACGTGGTGTGATGAATAAAAAATTACGGGCCTTGCTGGGAATCGAACCCAGGCCACTTGCAATTGCGATAAGCCCAAAGCAAGTATCGTACCTCTAGACTACAAGGCCTCGGAAATAACGTCCTACTTCTTCATCCACGACTGTAACGTGTGGCTGACAAGAATAGGCTCCCCTTAACAAATGTGACACGCCATGTCCAGCTGTCTCAACCACATCTTTCTCTCGCTGTCGACATGCTTTCGGATCCGAGCTGCAACCCCCTCCCCTTTGATATACCCGTTCTTCCTGATTCCAGCACTCCTCATCCACAAGAGGACCCTCTCGAACCGCTCAACTTTGACGACCTCCTCGACATTGCACGCGAATTCGAATTCACGCGTACAATCACCCACATCTGGCCATGCGAAGAAGAATCCAGCACATGCCCCGAGTCACAATTGGACGATATACTTGCCGCCATCGTGTCCGCGCCGAACGCAGAAGGACGCCCTATAACTTTGTCCAGTTCCGTATCGTTGATGACGGTCGATCCAGTCCACGTCAAGGAAGCCTACTCGCACAGACTGGCACCAGAGTGCCACACACCTGATGCAAACGCTTGTATTTCCACAGACTTTGTGTCACTTCCAAACGACGAAGATCAGGTCCGAGCCGAGACGACGGCCCCAATCACATGGAGTCTCCAGGGATGGTCGCCTCCCGATGGATCTGAATTTTTCGATCTCGATGTCAACCTTATGTTCCCCCAGGCAGCAAAGGATGCGTGGAACTCACCGTTGTTAGCGATGTTCCTTCCCACCCCGTCCACGCAGCCCGTGGACGATATAACCCAATCATTCGCAGCAGTTCCCGCGATCCGCGACGTGCAGCCCCAGACGTCTACTACTGTCCCGAAATTCCGACCTACAACTACGACCAATGAGATAGCCAACGGCGCAGGGAAGAAGAACGTACCGGCCTCTAGGCGCAATATTCTCGAACCCGTCCAGGCTCCGTCCGCCGCGCAACCCACCTCGAAAGTGACAAGTCAAACGGTTATAGCTTCCCAGGCGAAGACATCAAGGCCTCGCTCCGCACGTGCGGTGTGTGGTACGTCCACCGCGAAGTACGTCAGAGCTCCTAGAGGCGGAATCCCACCGCACATTGCGCGCTCGGTGACAAGAGCAAACATCCTCCGCATCGAGAAAGAGCGTAAAGTGATGCAAGATGCTTTTTCCAACACGGCTACGGGGCAAGCGAAGAAACCAAGCGTCCTTCGAAAAACTTTCAAGGTCGACATGGAAACAAGCAAGAATGTGGATAATGGCGGCAACGGAAAGGTGCCATTTGACTGGGGCGAGAAAGGCGACAAGGAAGGGAGAACGGCAAAGAGGGCCAAGGTGTAACAAGTAACGATTGAAAGGAATCTCGCTTTTTGGTTTGTCGTCTTTTTTCAGTTTCATGCTTTCAGGTATATCGTGATATTGTGTGCAAGTCTTCGTTCTCCGTTTTCACTGTAGATGTTTGTTTCAGTGTCTATATCTTTACCTTTTACCTACTGCCTCGTGAGTCTTGTTGTTGTTTTGACCCACCCATGCGTATCCTTATCGTGCGCAGGCTGATATAAGTTATGCATCGTTTGCGATTCCTCTGCTAGCCTAGATCATGTTAGATACCGTCTCGGAGGATATTCATCCACAACATGGACCAACCATCGAACTTCAACACAGAGCGCTGAGTACTAGATCTTCACAAAATGATCAACAGCAACGAGTCCGAGAATCCGACCCACTAACTGTGATAGTAGTTGCTAGTCGACATGGTGTCCTCGACGCAGGCTCAAGAACGCATCAAGGATCTACAGACTATATTCAGCTTTGATTCTGCACGTCTCAACTTACTGCCTTACCAGGTCTGTTGAGTATCAACGCGTTCCGCAAACTGGGTCGGAGGCAGCTGCCAGTTCGGATGAAGGGACAAGAACTTCGAGTCTTGCTTGTCCTTGTTTATCCGACTTCAATTCCGCTCGACGACGTTCTTGCGACTTTGCTCACCGGCCCAACTGGACACGACCCGGGCCATATATATAAACCTGATATCGATGAATGCAATCCTTGGCGCTAAGTGCTCGCTGTCGTTTTCGTCGTTGCACGAATGTTCTGTCTGCCCGAGTCCGAGCAGCCAGTGAGTCAGTGACTCTATGCGACCTTGCTCTCCTAAACGATATTCTTTTAGAATGACACGAATCACGTTTCTATGGTTCAAGCAATCGGCAGCAGTGGCTTGTCGTTACCATTGACTGAGCCGGCTTGGCGTTCATGTTGGAACTTTGATGGTGTACCTTTGGTGGTAAGTGACGGGGTTATCAGAATCAAACGATGTGGCTCAGCGTATAGATGACGTGAGACGACAACCCTACGCGAGCTTCCTTCATAGATATCCAGCTTGGTTGAGAGCAAGACGTGGCCATGGGTGGTTATGCCCCTCACTCAGATCACCCCGCCACAACTATATCCGCGAAGCTGGTTGTGCGTTCACCCGGTGTCAGAGGCAAGTTGAGCCTAACCGTCACAAAGGCATTTAGGGCACTCCGGTCTTTGAAGTGGGCCGAAATATCGCCTGAGGGCCTTGTTGACGGTATGCAGCTGTCGGAAATCTGAAAAGTCATCACCCCGAATTTCCTCGGTAGTCGTGAACAATCCGAGGCTGGGATACTCAGGCAAGCGACCATATATAAGGCTGCCGCCCTTCCTTCACCTCTTTTAAACAGGCAATCCGCATCCCAATTATACGCAGACACTTGTAATACCTACAAGCCATGACCAGTCCTACGAACGGGCAATATGTATCCCGACACCTGACCTAGTGAATAATGATCGTTTGTGCCGTGAAACCTGTTACGAATAGCCAGATGAGAGTGGTAAGTCCAATGATTTTCTTTCGGTGCCGATGGTGCTCGTATTATCCGTTGGAACCCCGCAGTTCGCTTTGCCTTGCTTTCCTATAAACGTCGTGCTGACTTTAGTCTTGTTGTCCTGCAGTGGTCCATCAGGGACACGGAGACGGAAAGTACAAACTGCTTTGGAGGATAACTGACATAGTCCAACCCATGGTAACAAGGTGATACGGTCTGGACTGCAACCAGAAATAATGTGCGGAAAGTCTGATGAAGATTTGTGGATGCCCACACCGATTACGCCACAGGGCATTATCGTACCCAACCCAGACACATTGTGGAACTGCGTTCCTGTCCTTGGAGAGTAAAGCGCCTCATGGATTCCGACTCAGTGCGATTTTGCGGGACACACATCATACTGCGTTTATTCCATGTACTGGCTTCAATTTGGAGACCGCGTATCCGTCGCCGTGCATTCAAGGAAATCACTTCTGTTTCCAAATCTAGCCTTCTGGCGCGGGCACAAGATCATTGATGCCAAAGTCTCCTTGTTCGGCGGTGTTTGTGCCCGATTATCTGACCGTTGCTGGTACTATATCTCAGACCAGTGGTACGTTGACTAGATCCTCGAATCTCAGATTGTAAATCAAGTATTCGCTTGTCTCGAGTCGAGGCTGAGTTTGGTGGATCCCTTGTCTGTGCGTGCGTGAAGGAAGGCACACTGAGTAGTTCGATTTTGCGGCCGAATTTTGCGGAGACAATGGGGAACAATCCGTCAGTTAAACCTTGCGTAAGTGATCAAAATGTTAGTGTCGAGGCGAGTACGAACTGACCTCGAGGCCTCTGGGTGCCAAAACAAGTAAAGTCTAGGACCACGCAGGTATGGTTCAGAACCTTGTAAAAACCGTTCTAATTTCACGGATTGAATGTGACGAGCTCGGGCACCAAGCAGGCTTCTGTTCTGTGAATGGTTTGGCGGCCGAACAATGTGAACAGTGGCATCAAATTTGGATTCCCCTGTGCAAGGAGCTCAGGAACGCTATTAACTTAAACTGGTTCGAACTGCTCCAAGTGAACGGGTGCAGCCTGATACACTCCATCACGAGGTACGAGTCTGGTTCAGTTTCCGTCTTGACACTTTACTAAGAATGGGTGATTTGGTAAGTGGTAAGCATTGGTTCAACGTCAGCAATTGGCAGCGGTTAAGCGGCGATTCCCGATGTATCGACAGAACCAAAGTTTATCGCGCAGCGTTCACTTCAAACACTTACATCAACGCACAAATTTGGCATCACTTTGGACACGGCCAGGGTGCACTCTAGAAGGAATCAGGTAATCGGGCCCGTTACCCCAAAACGTGCGATGAGCTCATTCAAGGTTGCATCGGAATCAGATAAGATGTTCGACTGGGTGCCGAACAGAACATGATGATCACAAAATTGGACGACTGTCAAACGCATTTATCAATGGCCGCGCCGCATTATATCCCCGGAGCTGGCTATGTATTGCGCCCGGACGCAGTGAGAGGTAACACTGAACTAATTATCACGAGGCTTCGAAGCATTCCTTGTTCTCTGGATCACCCGAAGTACCTCGTTTGGGCCTCGTTGTGGGCGCCATCACCACCCTCGAACTTGGTTGATCGGCGATCGTGCTCCTCCCCATTGAGCTTGGCTGTCACGAGGGCTTAGAATGGGGCATAGTGCAAAACAACGGTATAAGGATGGCACACCTGCACCATTTACACCAAGGGACACACATCCCAATTTTATATAATACTTCCTCCAACCACAAAGCAATGGGCAACGTTAAACCAGGAGAATATTTCCTCCGACTTGCTGCAGAGCCCAGTCCATTGGTTGGCGTGAATGGTTCCAGTGCCGCTTCGTACCCCGTCTTCACAGACGGCGTAAATAATATAGTATGTCCAATACTGTTCATTTAGTGCTGAATCCCTTCTTATGATGGAGTGACATGCTGATCGGATCATCACTTTTTACAGTGGGTCGTCAGCGAAACTGGAGATGGAAATTACACTCTGTCCATGCAAGGGGTAGTTCCCTTGTTCGTTCAGGACAACGGTGGCACTCTGATTGCAGGACCCGGGTCACCTGCAAGTGCCTGGGTCATTGACGGACCAGAGGGCGGGCCCAACATGTTAGTGCTTACATACATTTTGCTGTATTGTGTTTTCACTGACATCAAACTATGCTCGTCAGAATCCGGCAGCTTAGCAGTGGCAAAGTCTGCACTGGGCTGACTCCCGATGTTCCCGGGTCTAATGTATGGAAAGGTTTTCAATGAGTACTTGTCGATGCTCACCCCATTTGCGCTACAGATCATTCTTAATGACCTGGTGGAAGATCCGCAAGTGCCTGAGAATCAGAAGTGGTACTTCATCTCCTTTCAGAAGTGACGTCGGAGGTTGAGAACCATATAGCAAGGGACTGGCGGGATTATAAGATTGTCGTAGGCATTGAATGGAAATTTGTGGCATATATACTTCAATCGGACCTGAGAGGTACAGCAGTGCTAAGAGCATCGTCACGCCAAAGTCCCTCGTCACACCCTGCAATGTGCATCCTCGCAAAGGATTCTGTAGCCGCGCGATCGAGCAGATAGGTATAGTATGTTGCGCTTGTTGGACGGCCTTTGAGAGTCGGAAAAAGCAATTATTATTGTGACTTAGCTTTGCTCTTCTGCTCGCAGATTGGTACTAGTCGATATAACCAGCAGTTACGACTCCAATTCATTTGTCGAATCGACACCCCATGACATAGTGCGCGCAAGGCACGGCGTCGACTCAGAGCTCGTGGGTAACTTGACACTCGATAATTGAACCGAAGAGAATAATAGGCCAAACGTCGCATATTAATCTGACGCAAATCGCACGACGTGCAGCTGGATAGCTAGTCTAGTGATCAGATCACACTCTGGTCCCCAGACCGGACGCGGCGATGAGTTCCGAAACGGCCCTTCATGTCTCGAAACTGAGGCACTCAATCAGCTTGTACTCCTTGCCTTTTGATTCCTGACGTGCTTTCACCACCTGTTTCGCAACGGTTAGCTGGCGATCTTCACTGCGTAATTGGATGGAAGTACTAGACGATGACGGACCTGTGATGACATGAAGATCCGATGGAATGGAGCGCTCAACGACTCCCTGAATTCTGATCTATGGAAAATGCTCGACTGTCGTTAGTACAGAAGGCTAGATCGTGACTTTGTGACGGAGCCACTAGTCACCCAAGTGTCACAGATTGCCATGTTCACCCGCACCACCTAAGTTCTTCATAGTTTGAGAACCGGTTTGAGTTACATACTACCCACCACATTCTCAACGCGGGTCATTGCATCGGTATGATGGAACATCGCCCTTTATCGATCCACAACCCTTTGAAAACTGCTCTACTTCACAGGTATCATGCGAATTGTATGACGCACCCAGGCACAGAATAACCTCTACTTCTGTTCCACAAATCGCTCGGTAGTCGAGCGAATCGCAATGTTGCATTCCTCTATCACCAGGAATTCAGAAATTATCGACACAAGCTAAGTTGAACTATTCCTAAGTGAACCGCATAACGCGTGCAGCCCAGAACATTCCCCATCACGATGTACGCGCCTGGTTCTGGTTCAATTTCTGTCTTGATACGTTTCTGAAAATGGGTTGATAGACGGGTGGCGAGGATTCGCTGTCAGCAATTGGCAGCGGCAAAGTGGTGGTTCCTGCCGATGTATCGACAGAACCAACGTTCATCGCGCAGCATTCACACTTCAAACACTCCGATATTAACGTACAACTTTGGCGTCGGTCTGGACACAACCCCCTGAGGGTATGCTCTAGAAGTAGTCAGGTAATCAGGTGAGTTACCCATAAACGTGCGATGAGCTTATTCCTGAGCGCCGAACAGAACATGATCACGAATTTGGATGACTGTCAAACGCATTTATCAATGGCCGCTCCGCATTATATCCCGGAGCTGGCTATGCATTACGCCCGGACGTGAGAAACTAACCATCACAAGGCATTCGAGGCGTTCTCTATTCCCTAGATCAACCCGCAGTACCCCGTTTGGGATCTAGTTGTGGACGCAAACCCTCGAACTTAGTTGATCGGTGATTATGCTCCTCCGATCCATCGAGTTTGGCTGTCGCGAGGGCCAAGAATGAGGCGGTGACAAGTGTACGTAGTCATCACGCCATCGCGCAAAATGATGATATAAGGCTGGCACATCTGCACCGTTTACGCTCAGACACACATCCCAATATCACACACCACATCCTCTGATCGTAAAGCGACGGGCAATCTTAGACCAGGAACATATTCCCTCCGACTTGCTGCAGAACCTAGTCCATTGGTTGGCGTGCAGGGTTTCTCTCCTGGTGTGTACAGCATCGTTTTAAACGGCGAAAACAAAATAGTATGTCCACTGATCGTTTAGTGCTATCGATATTTGAATCCCCTTCTATGATGGGGTGACATGCTGATTGAATCCTCACTTTTTTACAGTGGGTCGTCAGCCAGACTGACGATGGAAATTATACTCTGTCCATACAAGGAGGAGCTCCCTTGTTCGTTCAAGACGAAGGTGGAAATCTGGTTGCAAACGCCAGGCCACCTCCAACTGTCTTCGTCATTGACGGACCAGATGGTGGGCCCAACATGTTAGTGCTTAGTTGCATTTTATCGTATTGTGTTTTCACTGACTCAAACTACACTACGTCAGTATCCGGGTGCCTAACAGTAACAAAGTCTGGACTGTGCTGACTCCCTATGCTCCCGGGTCTTCTGTATGGAAAGTTTATCAATGAGTACTTGTCAATGCTCATCCCATATGCGCCACAGATCTACCTCGAAGACTTAGTCAAAGATCCGCAAGTGCCTGAGATTCAGAAGTGGTACTTCGTTATTCCTCAGCAGCTTCAGAAGTGACGTCAGAGGTTCAGAGCCATATAGCAAGGAGCTAGGGGATTGTAAGTTTGTTGTAGGTGTTTCGGACGAACGTGGCCACACTTGATCAGTTGTTGCGTATTGCGTTGAATGTAAATGTGTGGCACTCATCTTCCCCATTCCTCCTGCCCATCGACCGTTGCTCGTGCTCCTGACACTTACTCCCACAAATACTAACGTTCGCCCCGACTGATAGGCATGTTCTTTACCACATCGATAATGTGCTCGCCTCAGTTGCAGCTCCAACAAACAATACTGTGCTCTTCTTGACCGCATTCCTTTATATAATCTTTTACACCCTCATCCCACGATCATTCATCATCAGCATCCGGGAGCTATATGACCATGACATCCGTGGTCGGTTCCATATTGATACCAGGTTCGGCGTGCGGTCACGGTCGAATCCCGGGCTGGATACAACCGTGTCTGGAATGGTATTCGTAGACGAAAACCAGGGTCCCGAGGTGGAGGGTGGCACGACTAACTTGGGTGATCTCGAAATGGGTAGAGTGCATGGGTCAGGATTGAACGAAGACTCGCTCATTGGGAGCAGGGATACGGAAGAACGATCAGAAATAAAAATGACAGGTGCTTATCGGCGGTAGCTCTGCTAGCAAACGACACATGCAGTTCCTTTTACTCCAGGCTAGTTGTATGCACTAGTATATGAACGTACTCTTCCGAGAAAAAAAAAGTGGTGGTGGCATCCTCTCGGAGTTCCACGTCCTTCCTCAAACGTGTTTTTGTGTACAGATGCACTGCCCGTGTTCGTCTGTGTCCTATCGGGTCGGTCTTCGTCCGTCTTGGATGCCCGTTGTCAAATCCTTCCTTCCGCTGGATAATATCAACGCTACTACCAGTTATGCGTAAATTGCCTCCCGGGGGCGGTTCGTCTCAAACAATGGCACGTCAGCGTCAAACATAAATCCATTGATCGGCAATCGAGACAAGATGGACGATGGACGTACGCGAAGAGGGTCGTGAGAGAGGTGCTCACTGCCAAAAGCCTTGGTAGTCGACGACACGGCAGAGATGTATTTGACATACATGTGCGAGACACGAGGGGAGGGGGACAAGGCAGACATGAGACGGACTACTTCGAGGGATTCCCCGAGACCTGAAGCGAGCTGGTTGTCTCGTGACGATTTGGGAGAGCAGGTAATTGCAATGAATGAGAGATGAGGGGATCCAGATATATCTGGAAGCGGAAAAAAATTGCGGTCACAGCCGCAAACGAGGACGAGAGTCTAAGCTGATCTCAATCCTAGAGGGAGGCCTCCATTGCCTGTCTTGATCGAAATCGCGTTCGACGACAGCACAAACGCCCATGCGTTCAAGTTGAGTTCAGACCCTTTACCACTCAAGCTGAGAGTCATGCTCGAAGAAGCCATTGGGCCGTCTCCATTCGCGTCCCATTCGCAGATAGGGCGGTAGAGTGGGACGACACGGACGCTCGAGGTCATCCTCGACGTGGAGCGTGTGTACGTATGGTGCGAGTTCTGTCCACGAGTCTTCGTCGACGAGTACAAGGTGTTGGATCGATCGTGCCGTCTTCGCGGTAAAAGAGGGCGGTGATGACGTAGATGGGGTCCGGGAGAGAGAGGGAGGTTGTGATCAGTGTGATCACGGTCTGATGCGGGCCAAGGGTGGGGGGTTAGTGGCGAATGGGAAGCTATTGGTTGTCAAGCGAAGAAGATGGATGATGGACGTACGCGAAGAGGGACGCGAGAGCCAAACGCTTTGGTGGTAGGCGATGGAGTAGAGGTGTATTTGACAAAGACCGGCGAGGCGCGGGGGAGGGCAGAGGTGAGACCGATGATGTCGATGTCGTTTTAGACGCTCGTCGAGTCAATTTGGGACCGCAGCGCCGCAAGTTTCTTTCGCTTCCTTCGTTCACAGCCATGACGCGGTCACAGACTCACAGCAACGCCTGCTCGTCCGACAACTCGCTTCGGGTCTCGGGCAAGACTTCCATTGGAGATAGTTAACAGGGCGATCGATCAAGTAGGCACATGGACCTCCACATACTGTAAGGGACCTGCAACTTGCCACTTGTAGCCGGGCTTGCTGTAGGCGGTGCACTGTTCCGAGTTACCTCAGGACGCCATGCATATGGATATCGTGGATTTACATAACGCCAACGTCCATGTGCTGTATAGCTGATGGGTCTTTGTCCTTATCACAGTAACGACTAGGATGCGTCACATCATGATAGCCTCGCAGCAGCATGTGACGCTCAAGGTCAGTCTCTGCTCGTCGCCAGCGGCCATTCCAGTGTTGCAGCCAATTCACGACACCAAGCGCGTAATGTATCGCTACTTCTGACGCCAAGCCCACGCTCAGCGTTGGATTCGAGCAAGCACACATTTTCTCTCGGCGACTAGAAATCAAGAGCTCTTCTTCAAAGGTAGGATAATAACCACAATCATATGTCCTGAATCCAGTGTTGCACGAGTTCTTTCTGGCGTAATGATGCCGCATCTTGATGGAACGGTCATTCATGCCATGGATGGCGGTAGTCCAGGTGTACCCCATTCTCCCGTATGAAAAATCCACTGATGAGGATCTACCAATGCTAACACATGTACCCTTCAGGAGTCTCGATGTCCTCCCGGGACCCGCTCGAGCGCCCGCCCGAAAACCAGAAGTGGTACTTCGTTCCCCCCCTTCTGAGTAGAGGGACCCCAGAGGCTCAGAATAAGTTAGCGAGGACACCATTGCGATTGTACGCTTGTTGTAGGAGCTTCAGATGAACGAGAGCACATTCCGTTGTTTTGTATCTCACTGAATGGAAATGTGTGGTATAATTCGCTACAGTCAGGATCGAGAGGTATACATGCAAAACGTACTCAGTTGAGATCATCGACGTGCCAAAGCTCCTCGTCAAAAGCAACCCAGCCAAGCAGATGTGTCTAACCCGTTGAATAGATGGAGGAACTGTACCGCTACTGTCGGGGAGTGAGACCAGGCAAGAAGCGGTGATAAACACTGCCTGACCAAGGGCTCATATCAATGATGGCGCTCACCCTGCTGACGGGAGTGACGACGATCGCTGTGTACATCGGAGTGAACATCTCGAATACACACTGAACCCACCAAATCAATGTCATCTCTCTGCGATAACCACAGAGAATGAAATGGTGAATGAGCTATTCCTCATATCTCGATTTGTGAGTACTAATCCGCTGAATCAAGTAACGGAAGGCAGGCTTGAGCACTCGACATCACGAGGCACATGCCTTGTGTCATTCAATCGCCGTCTTGACGCTATTCCGAATTTTGCAGCGTTGATAAGTGGGAGAAGTTGGTCAGTTAAAGCGGCAATTTCCATGTATTGTTCCAAAATCCGCCAGAACCAGAACACATGTCAATGGTTCAACGTAGCTCCGATGGCCCCAACTTTGACGTACACCTTTCTCATGTGGCACCCTGGAGCCGCTCCAACTATTCCAAAGAAAGTTAGTAAGGGTACCACCGAATATACGGCGACCTAGAACCGCCTCACGTTATACGCCAAAGCAAGCCATGTCAGACGTAAGAGGTAACAAGGTTAGCCACTACGGGGCACTGAAGGGGATGGTTACTAATCAGTAAACTGACCCTTGACCTTGGCCGAGGTCACAGATTTTTGCCGAGTCCCAGACAAATGACCTCTCGCATGCCGGAAAAGGTGAGATACTTGCAATCTGACTGCTCGATAATCTGCCTTTGGTTTCCTGGCACACCTGGACCGTTGGGTGGTGATCAGATGCGGTTCAACTCACTACAATTTGGGCAAAGAGATCAGCGAAAAATCTTGTCAAGGAGACATTTAATTACGGTCACACTGTAGACCTCAACTGATGGTCCTGACCGCAAGCTGGATCAGTCAGCACCATTATGATGGATGAATTCGTAGAAGACGAAGGACCAACGATGTCGATCAACATATCTTCATAACAATGTTGTGGCGCTCAATGACCAAAGGTTTGTCCAGACATGAGTTGGTACTTGGGACGTGAAGGATCTAGCAGTGGCGGGGCCACATCGATGTTGGAGTTTGCGTGTCTTCGATGGGCGCTGGCCCATTGACATCCTGCAAGTTCGCACGGTTCGTTCATCGTTCCCATGATGAATCATTGAATGCACTTGACTGTCAAACCTCACTTCTCAGATTTTCCATCAATACTTCTCACTCGGGTTTGGCGCATGACACTATTGCCTCAAGTGAACAACGCAATGGGGACAACTTCGCACATCCTGGTATGGACCGTATGGTTCATCTCAACGCTTTTCTGAAAATGAATTGACTAATGGATCAGTGGTTAAATGGCGATTCCCAATGTATCAGTTCATCTTTGAAAATCAAAGTCCGTGGTTCAGTAGTGCTCCCACACCAAACCCTCCAACCTCAACATACCTCTGGCATCTTTGCACACAGCCCATCTATTTCCCAGAAGGAATCGGTTGGGGTCGAACGTCCGGCGACCCTATTCCTGGATACATATTTAGACATTCTCGACTAGGTGCCGAGCAAGGCAGGATCACGACATCAATGGCTGCCCAACGCATTTCTGTGACCGCCCCGCGTTACGTCAGAAGCAGAACCGAAAGGCTAACCATTGCCAAAACTTCGAAGCATTCACTCGATCAACCCGAAGTACCTCTTTTTGACCTCGTTATTGAAATCCAGCTGACAGCATTATGTATTAGATATAACCACATGAGCACCCTCGAAACCAATCGAGTTTATTGTCACGGCCGCAATTGGGGGAGCACACAATGATTAGGCGAGCTGCGCCACCGCGAGAACGAAGATAAAAGATTGCCCATCTGCATCGTTCACATCCAGAAGCCCTCATCCCAATCTCACATAGCAATCTCCTGACTATAAAGCAATGGGTGGTCCTGAACCCGGGAGATATTTCATCGAACTCGTAGCGTCTAAGCAAATCATCGGCGTGGATCCCTATGGTAGTCCCATTCCAATCATCACAGATGGCAGAGATGATGTTGTAGGTCCAATGGTTTTCGTTCATCACCAACGATATTTGTGTTTGTATTTTCCGCCCAACTCCCACTCTTCATTTTGATGCCTTTATCATATGATGTGCTGATTTTGACCTTGATATACTGCAGTGGCAAGTCGACAAGTTGGAAGATGGGATATACACTTTGACCTTGGTAAGGGGCGACCCTTTCTACGTCCAAAATGGTGGTGGGGGTCCAGTTGCAAGTCCGGAACCACCTGCAAGTGCCTGGGGCATCGAAGGTCCGGACGGCGGACCCTACACGTTAGTGCCTGTCCGCCTTTTGTGGAGTAATCACTGACATCCAAATCAAATTACCCCAGAATCCAGCTACCTGATTTCCGTTATCCGCCCAGTGTTTGGACTGTCAGGCGTCCTGGTCTAAAGAAGACCTTTGTACGAAATGTCTAGCGATGAATATTTGTCCATTCTCATGCTGTTTATGCTACAGGTCAATCTCTTTCCGCTGGAGACCCAGTTCCCACACGAAAACCAGGAGTGGAAATTTATCCCCGTCCTTGAGTAGAGGATCTCCTGAACCTCTGAGAGCAATTTAGCGAGGAAAGCATAGTAGTTGTACGTTTGTAGATGAACGAGCCAGACTGTGTTGTTACGTACATACTGGATTGAATCGAATCATGTGGAATAACGAATCTACAGTAACACTAGAGTACTTTTGCAGGCGTCACTACGGCAAATCAGATGGATCATTGACGAAGCTGCTTCCCAGCCTGAGCCGGTTCCTCCTCCCAATCTCTTGTTTTACCCCAACTACACGTCAATTCGGAGTTTCCCGACGCCGTCGTTACCGACGTCCACAGAAAATACGGCCCCAGCCAACCTGTCTCGTCCCTTTTTTGATGAATGTGCGTCCTGCTTCGGGTGCCGAGCGAGATAAAAGGCGAGGGAAAGACCAAAGGAGGTGTATGTGATTGACATACGAAGGAAAGGAAGAGACAAAATTAATCATCGATGAGAAATCCATATCTCTCGCAAGTTCCTGGCGAGTCTCATCATCAATAAGCACAGGAAAGAGCCTTGCAGGAGTACCCACCTTAGGCACCAGCTTCAGATGGATGGATTGACCTTTCAAGTAGGCTTCCGTGTCTTCGGTGTGCTTGGCGGGCATTGGGCAGGTATGGGTGGGGACCGAGGGTCAGAGCAGGAGCGCATTGGTCACACTCGAGGTGGAGAGGTTTAGCAGTACTGATAAAAAGAGTTCCTCCTTGCGCAGGATAATATCAACGTTACCATCAGTTTGGCAAAGCTCAATTCTTGAGGGCGGTGCATTTTAATTTTTAAACATTGGGATCTATTGATCGGCAGTCGATAGATGAAGAATGGACGCACGCGGAAGAGGAAGTGAGAGAGGTGTTCTCTGTGAAACGCTTTGTGTGTCAGCGACGGGACAGACTCGGAGGCATAGTTGACAAACACGGATGAGGTGTGGGGGAGGTGAAAAAATTGCGAGGATTTGAAGCGCTGAGCGTCTAAAACGATCTCGATATCACGAAGCACTATCTGTTTCGCAACAATTAGCTGGCGATCGCATGCAAATTCCACTGCGGAATTGGATGGAAAAAGATGCAGGGAGATTTTGGTCTAGGGAATATGCTCAAGGAACCACTGACTGTCATTACTTGTGCAGAAGGCTAGATCGTGACTTTGTGACGCGTTCGTATCTCACCACGTCACAGAGTCAATAGTCACCCGTGTTGGCAGCAGCGCTCAGCTCCATGGCATAACACCGCAGGCATCGGCCTGGAACAATAGTCCTAAATTGGGCCTCGATTGCGCCACCGGCGAAACATTTGAGTGTGGCTTTCTGTGGCATCCGAGCTGAAAGAAATTTCAAGTTCGAGTATAGTTTA
>JBBPNA010000375.1:0-25221 GCA_038090555.1 Boletus subcaerulescens | reverse complement strand
CCTTTTGCATCTGCAGAAGAGTACGGCCCACATTGCATCCTCCATTCAATCCCCTGCGGTACTATGCCTTTGTTCGCTCCACCATAAAGAAAATTCTGACTCCCCCTTCCACTTCCCAGGCCATGTCGTTCCACTTGCCGCCACAAGATCATTGAAAAGACTTTGCCCCGCCTCAAACCAGCCTGTCCTTTCTGCCACGAACAATTCACCAGTGACGATGTTCGTCTTATCCATATTGACTTCTTT
Organism: Boletus subcaerulescens; assembly: GCA_038090555.1. Lineage (NCBI taxonomy): Eukaryota > Fungi > Basidiomycota > Agaricomycetes > Boletales > Boletaceae > Boletus > Boletus subcaerulescens. The sequence continues at coordinate 24,975 of JBBPNA010000375.1, read as the reverse complement.
GCAAGCGGATATGCCACCCCACTGGCAAGGCAGCGGGGTGGCGCGCACGAGGCCTCACATACTTCCCTCAACCAAGCACCTCACTTCCCGATTGTTGAGCCCAGCTTCTCCCGCACACGTGCCGTCAAGTTTCCTCTCACAATGTCGTTGGATCCATCCCCTGCGTTTCTGCGGTGCGTCCATTCCTCTCTGCCAACCAAGTCGCAACGCTGAGACACAGCGTTCAGACGACATGCCCAACAAGACCGCACCTATGGAGGACGAGGTGCAGGAGCCCACTGTCAGCCACACTCGATATGCGCACCCAAGGCATCAAGTGTCTCTACGGCCGTTGGCTGATCGAGGGTGCGTCCCGCGTGCTCTTGTTTGATATTGGCAGCGTGTTCCACCGACTCGACAAGTGGAAGGCTGATTTGTGGAGTTTGGTTAGTATCCCTTCCCCACCTCACGACACCGAGACCAATGACATGATTATCTTTGGATATCTCATCGTGTGGTTCCTTGGAGAGGTGCGTGATCTGTCGTCTCCCGTATTGCTCCACTGACCGGTTCTGTCTGACGATCGTCTAGTACAACAGCTCCACAAGGCCGTCATCACCCACTTTCACGAATGGCAGGCTGGTGTTGCCATCCCGCTCTGTCGAAAGAGATATATTATAACAATCTCCAATACTTTGACGAAGCGGGCAAGCGAGGCATATACCACCGCTATTGTATCGAGTGTGCAGCCGCACGTTGCTCTGATGTGTTTACGATGGTATCATGGAACGTATGCACCATGGACAATAACCATCCACTGCGATTATCGTAGTACGGGCAGCTGCCAGATCATCCTTCTTCAATCTTCCTTGGTATGTTAGCAAACATGGCCACAGCGTTCGGTATCATTTATGTTAGTTTCCTTCTCTACATTGCCATGGATGTATGTACACTATTCTGCTGAATACGAACTGTGGTAGTAGAATGCTTCGCCAGCACTCTGTGGACTCTGTGCTGGCATGTATGTCATGTGCCTGAATGTGCGCCTGTGCGGCTGTCGGCTGTCATGCTGTCATGCTGTCACACTGCTGTAAGTCATTGTAACCGATGTGGTAACTGTCCCGAAAAGGGTGATTTACAGATGCGGCGTGCGATTCCCTCAGGCTATTGCCGACACGCGACGTGATTGATGAAACACGAGACCCCGCATCCATCCAGGTCGAGCGATGTAGGAGGTGACATTGACGTCGGACGAAATGAATGAATACGTGCAGTCGAAATCGTGCACACCGACTCAACAACGGGACGGTCGCAGTTAGCACGATTGTCGGATGTCACGAGAGACCCATTGGCACCTCGGCAATCATCTACGACATCCAATCGCAGCTTGCCGCGTTCCTTCACGTTACGCTCAACGCTGTTTCATGAGGTGAGCTGGAGTCCTGTGAACACGACAGGATGCTATAGCACTCGCACATAGTCTCGACCCATCCGTTTTGGGAGCTCGCCGGAGCGAAAATTACCCCGCTTTCTAGAACGTTTGGTTCGAGACAACTCGCACTAAATAATCTCGTCAACCGATAATACGAAAGCATCCCCAGAACGATGTTCGGAGTTGAACCCAACTGGTCCATGGTGGTGTGACCATGGTTACTGAAACACAAACTGCGGTGAGTCGAAGGAAACCATACGTGTTGATAAGGTGTGATACGAAATCAGAGCAACACGACACATAGAAATCGAGCAGACCTAGACTATTGCCCAAGATTGGGTGGTCCGTTGGATTCGTTCATAAAGGCGACATTTCCAAGGTGTAAGTCTATCGCAATCTTTTTTTACATTAGTATGATCCAGTCTTCCGCAGCTGTGGGGCTAGCTGCCTTCATTCTCGTTTATGCGCTGTTCAAGCGTTCCACTAGACCATCTCTGTCCATGATCCGTGGGCCGCCGTCACCATCGTTCGTATTCGGTAGAGTCCTTTTCCACACCTGGCCGCCGAGTACTTACTTGCGTCACTGCACAGGCAACTTGCTCGAGTTGCTCCAGCGTCCAGTGGGTGAGGCAGAGTTTTCATGGCAGAGTCAGTATGGCAACGTCGTTCGGTTTAAGAGTGTCTTCGGAGTAGGTCCACTCTGCTGTTTCGTCTTAATTCCATCCTTAACTGTGTCTCCGCTCACAGGAGGACCGACTTCTGATCGCAGACCCAAAAGCTCTACGTAAGATGTTGAACATATCCACAGATAGCTATCCGAAGCTACCCAATTATCGTGTCCTTGGGCGAATGATAACTGGGAGGGGCATTATTTGGGCTGACGGTACCAGTTTCCCATTCTCATATCTTTCCTTGGAATAACCCAATGACAGGCGAAGATCACGCACGTCAAAGGAGTATAATGCTCCCCGGATTTGGGTCGAAAGAGTGCAAAGCCTTCTTGCCGATCTTCAAGGATTGTGCAGACTCTCTAAGTATGAAATGGGTGGATACTATTGAGAGTGGTCACAGTCAGGGTGTCATCATCAACATTCGCGATGGGCTCTTGCGTGGAACTTTAGACGCAATCGGACGTGGTATGGCTGTCTGATTTTACTCGAGACGATTGAGTTGCATACCATCCCGACAGCCGTATTTGATGTTCAATTCAACGCGATCCAAGACGATTCGCACCCCCTCACAAAGAAATACAAAACTTTTTTGTTAGTCTCCGACACATTATATGTTTTCCAAGGATTTGTTTATCTATCTTCATCCCAGTGACGACATCTTTGGTCTGCCTTCAGCAGGACACCTTTTCATGCAAGCCGCCTCGAAGCACATCCCTGTAGGGATAATCCAGTGGTTGACCGATAATGGTCCAGGGGCCCGGCTTACACGCGCGCGTGATGTGACAAACACGGTCACCAATTTCGCAAAGGAATTAGTACAGGAGAAGGCGACCGCCCTTTTGGAAGGAAAGGGTAATACGGATGCCTTTACCCTCCTGAGTGAGCGACCATTGTGTTGTTTATTTTTATTCGACAACCTTGTTCACTATCTCTAGTCAAGGCCAACATGGATGCAAACGCGAAGAAGCGATTGTCTGACGAAGAGTTGTTGGCGCAGATGCGGTAAGTTTTATCAATTACTTCGTGTCAATTCAATGTTTAGAATAATACTGCATACAGGACACTTCTAGTCGCAGGTTATGAGACTACCGCAAATGCTACATCTTGGATCTTACTAGAACTTGCGCAAAATTCCAAAGTTCAGTCAAGGCTACGAGATGAGATAAGGAAGACAGAGGCAACTATCCGGGCACGTGGCGAGCAACAGCTCATAATGTCAGATTTGGAAGCCATGCCTTACTTGAGTGCTGTCATCAAGGTGATTAGTGTCCACCTCGGCATGCGCCGTATTGATTCTTTGCACAGGAAGGGTTACGGTTCCACCCACCATCGCCTCTTTCCCTGCGCATGGCTGGTCATGACGACATTCTTCCACTTTCCAAGCCACTTCTCACGGAATCCGGAGATATGATCAATGAAATACTTGTTCCCAAAGGTACAGAAATTGTGATATCCATTTGCGCATACAATCGGTGAGCTTCTTCTGTCATATAACCACATTTCATACAGATAACTGGACATGGTATTGCAGCGATAGAGACCTCTGGGGAGAGGATGCACACGAGTTCAACCCCGATCGGTGGTTGGATGGCACGACGGACGACAAGAAATTACCTGGCATTGGGATGTACTCAAATCTGTACGTCTCTTCTGATACAAATCCATCCGGATACTTACATCACTTCAGATTGACTTTTTACAGCGGTAATCAGGGATGCATCGGATGGCGCTTTGCGTACGGTTCCACATTTCGTTGTGTATCAAGACATGTCACTAATTGCAGATTGCAGTGTGATTCAGATGCAAGCGCTCCTGTCGACGTTGGTGGGGAAGTTCGAGTTTGCTATGACAGACAAGGCAAAACGGATCATACGGCAGCCGATGATAGTCATGGCCCCGATGATCGAGGGAGAGTTTGATCATGGGGTGCAATTGCCATTGACCGTCTCTCTCGCCTCAAAGGACGGCGAAATTTAAAGCACGATCGCACCGGTTGCAGGCTTGAATATTCGTTCACTCAACGGTGGTGTAAGATTCAATGTACTCGCTACAACGTATCTTAGATTCCCGGTTTAACTCAAGATCCTGGTACGGTAGTTGGGAAGACATCGATTTATTTGTTTGAATAATAGGTAGGCCGGTTTCCGAATCTAGCATGACATTCCGGTCAAACTTTGTAAGGATCGTAGAGTCATGGGTCCATAGAAAGACAAGACGAGTCACTGGTAGTATTCAGTACGAGATCTCACGTTGGCATTCATTTTGCCTGCGTAGTGTCGTCCGACGGCGACAACACATTCGACGATCTGGCGGAGGTCTGGAGAGAATGCGTCGCTGCTTGAGGTCAACTCTTCGATTGAGATCACGGGATGGTATTCTCCACCAGTAGAGTATCCGCTACAAGAGTGATTGAGCCTGACCGACTGCCCGATACAAAAGTCAATACAGGCAGGCACTGACCAGATCACGGACTGTCGCATGTTCTTTATGTCCAGCGTTGGCATTTTGGCTCCGTCGAGGGACTACCCGGACAGACATATGGGGGAGCTGACGCCAAGCTCGTTGAGCGAACGAGGCGAAAGCGACGTTAAAATACGGTTGCGGATCGTAGGCGCAAGCCGGGTGTAGTAGCCACGAGTTAGTATAAACAAATGTAAACATTGCTCAACGATTATCGATTAACACTCAAACTTTGCTCAACAACGAGTCCATCCCATACCCAAAGTACTTACCCTACATGTGGATAGAGGCAATGACGAAGAGTAATGAGAAGCGTCAAGCCTTTCCTGGACACAAGCTAGTGTGGTGTCGATGATCCCACAGTGCGGATGTACTTACCACCAGCTCTCGGTGATAATTGTTTCAATGTTGCAGATGAATGTACCCGGCTGACTTAGAGCCTGATTCTTATGCAGGAACCTACTGCTCATTGAAAGCGAACTTGAAGGCAACGCTATGAATGGAATGCAACTCATGGTATCACATGGCTAAACGTCGACATCGACGAGACGAAACGACGAAAGACACGTTACAGCGAGTGATCAAAAGCCCCGGGTTGCTTCCCAAGCTGTGCTGGGGATATAAGGTGTTTGTCCATTGCAATTTCTCCCCACGATGATCTCTTCTTCTGCAACTGCGGGGCTAATCGCCTTCATTCTTGCTTATACGTTTTTTAAGCGTCTCCGCGGGGTTTCTCTTGCGGATGCTTTTCTCCAGTGATGTTTATCTCTCTTATCAGCGTGCACTGGACAGCCACCTGACTGATCTTCGCAAATCAGTCGAGGTGCTTACCACTTCGGTCTGGATTGTAATTGCAGTATATCTAATCATGTGAACGCGGCTCCTCCATCATTCTTTCCTGACTTCTCCCTCCTCAGAAATGCCCCATTCGTCTACTTTTCACTTCGGAAAAACAAAAAATATGGTTCGCGATTATCATGCGCGCAAGGCTACCGACCGTCATCGATTTCGTGACGTTTCACACATAAAATTGACGGATATATTCAAGTCCTTGCGACGCCGGAGATACCGCAGTAAAGTTCCTCAACGGTATTCTTTGACTCGCTCCGGAAGCTTTCCTCCACCCCTTGCTAACCACGACTCCTCGCCTGTACCACCCCTTTCACCTGATATTTTCACGCCATCATCTCGTCGACGCTACCGCTCCGATGCTGTGAGCATCCTGAGCGCTACTGAGTCAGACTGCTTATCTGGTATGAGCACTTCAAGCTCCGGTCTCAAAGACACCCTCCCTGTCGCAGCAAGGGAACGCCATTTCTCTCCACGTCCCTTTCCAACATTTGCTACATCTCCTTCTTTATTTCAGCTACGCTCGTCGTCAACGACGGACTATCTAGTCGATCGATTGGAACAACATTTGCGCCAACTAAGCCTAGGAGACGCAAGTCCAGATCTTCTCAAGAACTCCTCACGTGAGATCCCGATGGAAATGTGTGCGGATGTATCTCCGCCGCGAACCATCGACTCGGAGATGCCCTCCCGTCGCGCACTCTCCGACAGGGACGTCAAGAATACTCTTTCTTCGCCTCGAGACCAAAACGTCGTCCCAATGATCCTCGTCACGTCCGTTGACGCCAAGCACGCCAAACCCTTACCTCCCTCATCCCAACGACCGTCCAGAACGCCGCTTGGCCCATCTAACGTCACCAACCACCCTACTAACGTCCCGTCTACTAAACCCAAACCAAAAACGTCCCATGATGACCCTTTTACGACGCAATCGCACAGCTCTGTCCTTCCCCCAAACTACAACCTCACCTTTCGACTCCCCGCGTTCCCAACAGCTCGTTCGAGTCCCACCAAGTATGTTCTCGAAACGCCGACGCCGATGTGCTGTGATCACGTTGGTGATTGTAGGGGCGATCTGTGGGAGGTGTTGCATCCACCGTTTGTCGTTGATAGATTTACGTTGCCGCCGTTCAAGTTGCCGCCTCTGAGCACGGGTCTTTTCGGGGACATGTTTACACCGTTACCGTGATAGATACTTTTGAGCGTTGTATTACTGGGCGTCTCGTGGCAAGCGCTGAATAAAAGGTACTCACGGTTACCAGAACTACGTTGTATCTCGGATCTATACTGTACTAGTACTCTGAACCATGTCCGCTCAGGAATAAACTATTGATCGCCGCATGGAATGTCGACATGAATGCATCAAGGCCCGGATGACCAGTAAAGATAGAGCGGAATGCGCACTCGACTACGCCTACACTGTACGCTGTGGTGCCTGCGCATTGTTAAACCGGGCCTTGGAATCGGGGAGAGCCGCAAGATGGCAAGGTACGTAGTAGGGTCATCAGGCGGTACAGTTGCATGGATGCACCCGAACGTTGAAGTATGTATGCAGTTTCTAGTGCTAGATACATTGTCGTGAATCCTGGTATTGAACATCGTACAACACGTCATATATAGATACCATACTGTTTCATACCCTAGTAGTACAGTGTGGCGAACCAGTGCCAATGGGAGGGAAAGTACAATGGAGACTACAAATACAGGGAAAGAAAACCGACACTACGTTGCATACCCGAGTTTCAAAAACCTACGACAAACGATCTGGATCAATCGTCAACAGTGTTTAGGGCGTAAGGGGACGCTTCAGGCCTAAGTGCACTTCACGAATATGACGGACTATGCTTTCACGGTTCATGACCTTTTCGCAGCCAATCCAGAGGCACGTCGTGGGGTCTTGAGGTGCAATGTCAGGGTTTCGCGTGTGAGTGGCTCCCCACAGGTAGTTCTGGTTCCATCTTGATTAGTCCTATACCACTCGCAGAAGCCCACAGGCGTCAAGTGCAGTTGCTCGAAAGTGGGGATGATGGGGTAGATCGGACTCTCTACGGCCTGTAAAACCTGATTCAACAAGGTATAGATGAACCCAAAGCATCATTAACTCAACCATCTGTACGTCCTCTCCAGCGTATGATGAACCGTTCCGGACTGTGGGGTCCACTAAGAAGTGGAAGAATTGTCGAGTGAAGAAGCATCTCCAATTTCCTCGCTTGTCAAGGATTCTTGCACAAGGTCGGGGGGACGCTGGCGCTGGGACAGGTGCACGCCGCGGATATGCCGGAATATGCTTCCACGGTTCATGGGCTTCGCCTGACAGCCAAGCCAATAACACTTTAATCGTTGATTACAAGATAAGTTTTTGATCCCGTGCGTGAACAGGTGTTCTGGCAGACTTGTGCGTGAGACGACGACCCTACACACGGTCCCATCTCCTGATCTCCACTGGCAGGGGTACCAAGGCGCCTAGGGAAATGGCTCGAAAGGGGGGGATGGCAATGTTATAAAACCCGGTCCAGTAACGTACACGTGGGCACAATTAACTCACCTGAGCGTCAACCATCTCAACGTTTTCTCCAGGGTACGATCAAGCATCGATCCTGGCTGCGGGATCCGCAAGGTCGAATGCGGAGGGATTTTCGGGTGAAGGACAGGCCTCATGGTACAACAAGTGGACGACTCTTAAGATGGTGGACAACCAAAAAGAGCGAGTGGCACCGCCACCGTATGTCGGGTTCCCCCATCCCGAGGACAAACTCTAGCCGTGAGACACGACATCTTCCTCCCGATCGGCGGAGAACAAGTCAAAAGGATGACGACAAGCGAGAGACAAGTCCACATGATTGAACACACCAACGGGATCACGATCCGACAAAGATATATTTTGCTCACGCATTGTATCTTTGTGGAACGCGCAATAATAGCGTTCATGATGCAAAGATTGAGTGCTCGACTAATTTCCACTACTCCTCAAGCACATGTCACTCAAGAGGTTTCGCCAGCCCATCCTGCTTGCAGAAGGCGCCAGGAACACGTACAAAAGTGTGGCATCTGGCAAGGAACAATAGTAATAGGAATGTCAGGGAAGAGATGGTATCATTTCCGGCTCAACACCCGAAACATCGGTATACACCAGAACCACCCACATCCATAAGCGCTACGCCGACTGTACCCGGGTATACACCAGCGCACAGCTACTCCGCGTCCGCCTGATCCTCGGATCATCCCACGTCGTCGTTTCCGTGTCATGATCGACAAAATACACCCGACCCGAAGGCGTCACCCACAACTCCCATCCATCCGGGAGCGGGCCACGGGCGTGCGCAGCTGCGGCTGCAGGTAATCGTGGATCCACCCACGTCGTCGTCTTGGTGCGGTGATCTACGAAATAGCGCCGTCCATCGGGGGCACGGCGTTCTTCCCATCCTTCTGGAAAGGCAGCGACACGCGTTGGTGCGCCTCCGTTTCCGGGGGATGTGTGACTGGGTGGTTTAGGTGGGGGTGGGTAAGATGGCGGTGTGGGAGAATGGGTGGTGGGGTAGGATGTCCCGATCGCATCGGAGTGACAGTCTAAGCCGTTAGGGAGAGGGCCGACATCATCCCGGTGGATCAGACTGCGTGGATCATTGACGAACGAGACCACATGTCCGCTGGGAGCGCTCGGCGGAGGTGGGGCCAGCAAGGGCTCGCGCCTCAACGAGACAGGAGGGTCAGTTGGATCTCCAGAAGCGGGGGATTGGTTGGAGGCTGGGCAGTTGGGAGAGGCAATGGAAGACATGGTGAGATGACAGTGAAGAAATGCGGATTCCGAGCTGGAGGAAAGGCACCTGTAATTGCGTTTGTAATATATGTCTGGTGGAGAGGTCAGGGTTGGACGTGGCTATGCTCGAGGCGCGGCGTCGCTCCACTCGGGCAAAACCCTCGACTCCGCTCTCCGATTGCCAGAGACAAGAAACAACGGCAAACAATTTGGAAGGTTGAAGATTTTGAGCTTCACAAAAGAGCTCTCGAAAGGGAGGCTAGAGTAGGAAGGGGACCATGAGGTGCACAGTCACGAGCCGTCATTGCGTAACTGGAAACACAGACAAGTGACATGCACTGCCTGGATCCGAGAGATTGGGCACAGATCTATTACAAGTCAGAAAGATAACATGTCTACACGAAAGGAACGGATATATACAGCGTGATATGTCCATGTAGTTGGCAAGTGTTTGCAGGCCCATCATCATCTGAGAAAAAGTGGCAGTAACCCGAATCATACCGCCTGCCCGATCGGTCCCTGTGCCCACGCATCCCACCACGCCGTCCGCCTCCGTTCATCTCCAAACCCTTGCAACAACTGTATCACACGCCATACATCTCCCCAATCGCTCCCAAGTCCGAGACTCACACGGACGACCCCCAGCTCTTGGCCAACGCGCGTCTCGACATCTCTCAGTGTCGCCCCATCGCACAAGCTTTCCATCACTTGTTGGATGCCGAGAAGTGCCGAGGCGCCACCGGGATTACACATACATCCAGTGCGCAAAGAGATGTTGTGCATCGTGGCGACGTGCTCGATGAACGAGTTTGGAATCATGTCCCCAGTCGGCTGTAGGACAAGTTGGAAATCATATGAGTGAGTTTGTCGCGGGCACACATAAAATCACATACCGAAAGGATGACAAAAGAAACAGTAGACCCGGTGTCGGTCTGTTCACCGATCGATCTCAGTCTCTGAGAAGGCAATCTGGAGAGAATTTTGATAACCGGCATGCCGTTTGTGTCGTGACGCAGCTCAGCCATCGACGATGTTAGGAAATGCATCAGACACGATAACCGGAGCGGAAGGAAAGGGAGATAAGCAGAAAGAAACCGAAGACCGTCAGTGACCGCAGATAGCGTTAGGTAATTGACTGTTCCATCCTGCGCATACAGTCAGCTAATTCGACGTAAGTGGGGTAATGCTGATACCTCGAACTGTTCATGCAGCTTGTGAGCTCTTGTAACCAGTGTCCCAGGAACTTGCACGACATTCACTGTCCCGCCCGCAAACCAGGGTCGCTCCAGCATAGCCAAAAAGCTCTCTTTCACGATAAGAGCTCCTACACCAGTAGGGTATCCAAACATTTTGTAAAAGCTGACGGCCATTGCATCGACAGGAGTTTCGGTCAGGGAGATCGCAGAGGTAGGTGCCAACGCAGCAGCATCCAGTAAAGTGTAGTATCCGAGAAAGGATGCATGACGGAGGATTGAGAGTGAATTCTTGGAGTTGGAAATGTTGGATTGGCCGGTGAGCGCGAAGAGGGACAGGGTGGATGTAGATACCGGGCGGTTGCTTCGAAGGATATCCTGTAGGCACAGGATTCAGGAACGGCGCATACATGCAGGTGATACGGGACCCAATGCTCATCGCACCTTGGCAACTGACGGTTCGAAACCTCCTGTAGGCGTTGAAGGGATATAGTGCACTTTGGCGCTTCGTCGTGCAGCAAACTCGCGGATGCCATGTACGCTGTTGTGGGAGTCGGCACCGAGCACAAAGGCGCTGTCTTCTCGGAACGGGAATGCTTCTCCGACGAGCTTGAGTGCTCCCGTTGCATTTGCGGTAAAGATCACGGTATAACCCGTGGGCGCTTGAAAGAATGAAAGAACCATTTTCCTGGCTTCTTCTGCGCATTCCGAGGATAATCGCGAACTAGCGTGGGACAAAGTGAGATAGGTAGAGGCCCTTTACTTAATGTAAACTTACCTATTACTGACCGAATGGGTGTTACCCATGATACTTTGTGTGAGAAAATCACTGTGGGCACGGACGAGGCATTCGGGATGCTGGGCGCCACCCATATAGTCGACATAAGTTTCCCCTACCCGGTCGAGCCTTGCAAAGTCACTTCGCCGCAGAGTATCGATAATCCAGGTATTGTGATATTCCGGGTACGCATGTAGGAAATCTGAGTAAGCAAGGGCAGCTTGTTCGCCAAGCGATCTCAATTGTGCCTGGGGGATATATGCAGGTAAAGATGGGCGGAGCAGGGACGGGGGAGGTAGGGTGGATATGACGGGGAGTGACAGGGGTGGAGGGAAGCTATACAAGCAGGGGTCGCCATCAATGCGTGAATGAGCCTTCTCGTGCAGCGATTCATTTGAGGAGAAGGATTTGGAAAGGGAAGGGTGCGATCTGTGTGATTTGAGAGTGATATGAGAGACGGGAAGAGGGGCACTGATGCCACTGATGTGGCGTCTGTCGTCCCTAGAGGATATGCAAGAATACTTGTTACCCATGGAGGAGCGAGGGAGAAAGCAAGGATACCGCTGCGGTGAAGCTGACCCGCCTAAATGGCATACGTTTATAGATTCTGATCATGGGACACCGCACAATCCACCGAAAGCGACCTCCGCTATTTCGGCAGGAGCTTAGGCCAACTCCGTCTGCATGTGCAACTGCTGGACAGCTTCGCGGTCTTCCCACCGTGCATCAGTGGCTGTAGATCCATTCGGGATACCACAGTCCGTCGCACTAGCGGGAAATGAGTCAGCGTTCCAGATTTTCCGCCCGAGATGTGCGAAATGGAATGCTGCCATCTGTCGTGCATTATTCAAATTGTGCCGTCAAAGATGAGAACATACCAAATGCGCAAGCTCCTGAATGCCGCTATTGACTTAGCTGAATCGCCGTTCCCATATGCCACAGCACGGTTTACCTCACCAAACCCAGTGATGTCGATTTGGACACATGTGACAAGGCACTGGTACGTCGTATCAATGAAGCTTGTGATATCATCTTTCCGCTCCGAGGCCATAAATATGAACGGCATACTTACCATGGGGGACTAGAAGCTGACGACACGTTTCGGTCGTTTTCTCGTGGTCGTAAGTAACGTTAGACGGAGAGGTCTACGCCAGATCAGCAGCACCACATGGTACGTTCACTGAAATGGTCCGTAAACGTTGAACCGACACCGTCATGGTAAGTTGGGCGGTGTTATGCCACAACATTAAGTCAGCCGGGCTTCCTTGCCAGAGAGCGAGCTTGATGGCACAGCCACTCAATACCTCTCCAAAATACCAAAATAGCACACATCACAGTCACAGCTTGCAATCGGAGCTGTCGTTTGTTCTACGTGCGTTCTCTTCTTTTCCTTGCTCCATCTATGTACTCATCTGTTCACGACAAGTTCCTGTCCAAACGGCAGTTTGTCCTGGCGAACCTTCACAACTTCAAACTCCAGGGGCGCGAGGAACTCCCTCTGACAAAACTTTCCGAGCGTGACCAGTTCAGACACGTCATCTCTCGCTTCATAACTGCTTCCATGTCTGGTACACTCGGTCAGCGCCCGTCTTCCCAAATCGTCATACCCGCAACCCAAAATGGCGGTCTTAAAAAGATACCCCCGTATTGGTACCCGTACACCACAATGGCAAAAGAGCGGTGGCTTGGAAGGGAGATATTAGAGATCGTTTCCACAGAGTTCAGAGATCGCAGCATGGAGTATTATGTGGGTGCGCTGTCCCTCCGTGCGACCTCCCGATCTCGATAAATCTACCTTTCCGCGTAGAGGTACGCTCTCGAGTCTGGCGTCACCACCATCAACGGAAAGGCTGCAAAACCGGAGACAGTTGTCAGGAACGGGGACCGTATCGAGTGCGTGTTCGTCCGCATTAAACGCGAAATGACAATGTTGATCGTTGCGATGTATCAAGGAACGTCGTTCATCGGCATGAACCTCCTGTCACAGCCACGCCCGTCAAAATCATACTGCACGACAAGGAACGTGATTTCCTTGTGATCGACAAGCCTGGTAGTATCGTATGTCATTCTCTACCTCTGTGGGCCAGCCTCTCAAAGGGACCATAGCCTGTACATGCAACAGGGAGATATTTCAGACACAGTCTTGTCGAAATGCTCCGACATGAATCCGGTTTTGACAAAGTGTACAGTGCGTCTCATGTCCCGTACCGCCTCGCCAGGCCCTGATGCCTGCCTTCCCGTAGCAATTAATAGATTGGATAGACTGACGTCTGGTCTTATGATACTACCGCTTAACACTGATCTTGCGCGGACACTCACGAAAGAATTTATGAACGGATCTGTCAGGAAGGAATATGTGGCGAGATGTAAAGGGGAGTTTCCTGCGTACGTTTCATCCGTGAACCCGGACATAATTAAAGTATAATGACAAGTTACTTCATTCAGGGAAGAGGTCGTGTGTGAAGAGCCATTGTTGACCGTAGACCGGCAGATGGGGCTCAATATAGTACATCCCGAAGGAAAGGTACGGTACTTGTCATTCTACATTTCCATTCCTGGTAAATCTCCCTTCAAGCCGGCCAAGACAATATTTAACAGGTTGCACTATGACGTCAATACCGACACGAGCGTCCTTCGCTGTAGGTTCTCATTTACGCTCCTTCCGCCAACTGAATCGAGTGTTCCAACAATTAGGTCGTCCATTTACGGGTCGCTGTGAGTACATTTCGTCATTCATCTTGCTTGCCCCGCCATCTCTTTTGTTACACGGAGCGCGGCTTCCCCCCCTATCAACGCTGTCATAACCTAATGAATTCACAGCACATCAAATAAGGGTTCACCTTCAGTACCTCGGACACCCCATCGCTAATGATCCAGTATACTCGGAGGAGCGCATATGGGTAAGTCACCTTTGCTTTCCAACTTGCAATACGCAATGCACCCACCCCTCCCATTTCATCATTTCCCTCCTTTCTCAGTCTTCCCATGCTTGCCAACTTGACCATGAGCTCACCTACTCGGAACTGCGCGTAGGGCCCTAACTTGGGAAAAAACGGTATTGACGTCACGCCTAGTTCTGATCGGTCCGCGCCCGCCCCACCCAAACATCTCAAGAGCGACAACAGCCTTGAGTCATTAGCCACCAGCGGCGGGTGCACAGATGCCAAATCTGTCTCGGGCGGGAATGAGAACGGAACGAATGACGAAAACAACGAGAAACACCCACAACCGATGAAACGCCTTCCAAGAGAAACAGGTCATGACATCGGCATGGGATCTCCGGTCCCTCTCTCCGCCGAGGCTGTCCAGATTATTACGCGTTTAAGGAACATGAAGGTCCGTCCTAAACTTTGTCTGCACTGGTCCTTTGTGTTCCTCCTCATATTGGGGACTTGGGATCATGTTCCCGTGAGAAAATGAACGCTTACGTTTTCGTTTATGCTAGGACGAAGACGAGGATTGGAGCCGGTGGCGAGATGTCGTATTTCGAGCCAAGGGAGCGCTGACACCGAAAAGCTTCCGACGGCCACTACCGCTTCCGCCCCAGAACAAGCGAAGGAGAGGCGGGAGGAGCATCCAAGATCCAATGCCCACGAAAAACGAGAGCGAGATTCCTGTCCCAGGCACAGCTTCGCCAGATGAGGACTCCGCAGCACTCTCCTCAACGCCGCTGCCGCAGCCTCCACCGGAGAGAGCCGCTCAAGAGCAAGAGCCGCTCCGATCCGACAGCGATACCCTGGCACCGACTGAACCCGCAGATCCAGAGCAACTCTCTCTGTGCGAAGCCGTCTCCCGCCTCCCGTCGCTAGTTGCACCCGAGCCCGAGGTAGACCCGGCTACGGGAACGTTCTACTGCCCTGAATGTTATCTACCATTGCATCCAGACCCCAAGCCGGAGAAGCTCTACATCTTTTTGCATGCACTGAAATACGAGCTAAGCTTGGGACGTTTTGAGACGGAGATGCCAGAGTGGGCCAAGGAGCGGTGGGAGTGGGAGCGGTGAACAAGGTATCCGTCGAATCTGGTGTTTAGACTGAGGTAGCGGCGTAGGTGGTTCCATGACAATGTCGTCCCTGGTTCCTGTTGGGGTTGAAGCTCTGTAGGTTGTGCCTCGCGGGTGTTTCGACCGAGGGTGAAGGGTTGAATCCGAAACGCCACGCAGGTAAAAGAACAAGGCACAATACTTGCTTGATCGTCATCTCGTCTAATGTTTCACGCTGTCAGTGGTGCCGCTGCTCGATCGCGCCTCGTCCCAGAAGAAATATGTACGGTAGACATCATGTCATGTTCATGGGATGCTCTCGACCAGGGGCCTGCGCATAGCACACAACCCGTGATTGGGTCGCACCAAGAATCAGCTCACGAGGCATGGCGCGGTCCGATGGCCCACAGCACCGACATTGCATTGACTCGGAGCGCTTGGAGGCCAGTCGTGCGCCGAGTTGAATTGATGCGTGGGAATTACACAGTTATCTCCCTGTCTTCGAGTCGCCGTGAAGCTGACAACATTGTACAGGCCACATCTAGTGAAGGTACTACACGACTTGGTCAGTGCACAGCATACTAGCCTAATAATTTTGGCTTTTTCCACTACAACCCCCGAGCAACGTTTCGCGCCGGTACCTCCGAGTGAATCTGCGCCAGGAAGTCTGTACTAGTATGTCACAAATGGAGTCACTGAGATAACCTCGCTCACCACTTTCTAGGCTATTCCGTAGGATACAACCATTATTCTCTATCCTAATGTGTTCCACGCGACAGATTATTGCAATCGAAGGATGATCTATTTTCGTGAGTCTGGCGCGAACCTCAGGATTCAATGTCACAAGATTCGTACCAGGCGGATACTTTCCGTGAACTGCGTGCATTATGGAAAAATATTACTGTAAAGCGGACATTCACTCCATGTTCGACATGCGAGAAGTCAACTCCCACTGCTCACTCGAACATGTTGTCACCACGGAGCTCTACTTGCACTTGGTGTTGGACTGGTAGTAGCCATGCCATCACCAAGGAGCATCGGCTCTGACCTGTCCCTCCTTTTTCAGAACAATGTGAACTGTACGTCGAAAAATTCGGATGGAATAGACCGAAGCAAGCGGTATTCAACATTATTTCAGGGGCAAACTACACGGGATCACAACGGATCAGCACGCCGATTGCGACTGCTCACGCCATCGCATCTTGCGGTCAACTACACGAAACGTTGCTCCCCATGAATGGCACTTATTTCAAATCTGACATGAGTGACCTTCTTCGTCACCTGGCACTCGATGCGTTTAACCCTTCCCAGAGTATTGGGTCCAGTCTTCGTCAGCTGCCTGCTCTGCGATATCCTTGGCTGGTGTTCATACCATACATTGTTCGGAGAGCCTCCCAACATTCTGCTTGCAGAGCGCACCCTACCGCCCGAATACCGTGAACAAGTGTATTATCCGTGAACTAACTGCCAACGTCCATTTTAGGGGCCATAGGATTGTGGATGCGGTTCCCGTCGACAAAATCTTGGCATGTCTTCGATATGTGTTTCCTATTGAGTAGTACACTGTGTTAACCACGAGAATCTTCTAAAGGTGACTTGACAGGTTGAGATCATGCCAGATCATCTCAATAGTGGCGTTTTCAACAACTCTATTTACCGTCTCTCAAAGCTTCACATCGATAATTCGTACAGGTCTGAGGAACTGCGAACACATGGAATCGGATCTCCATAACAGCTGACCGCCAATGATCAAGCAGTCTCAGAAAGACGGACGACCAGCTTCTTCCCACTGACAAGGTTGTTCCTCATTTTCTCCAACCCAGGAGCGATGCCGTTCAATCCACCAGGTACAACCTCGACTGGGTTCGGCTGATAACAATATGAATCAGTAATCCACCATCAAACGCAACTCCTTAAATAAAATGGTACCCACAATGATGTCGCCAGCCTCGAGCAGCGCCGACAAGTTCTGTGCCAGTGCGCGACCGAGCGCCCTGTTGTTGGGAACCTGGACATTTCCAAACACGCCTACTACTTTCTTGGTACTTCCGGGTGTTTCTTTGATTGAAGACTGCAGGACGATAATGATGTGTCCTCCTTCTGCGAGGGTGTCGTACCCGAGTTGTTGCGTCTCTGCTGCCCCGACTGCGTCGTAGACCAAAGGAATCGATTTTGTGGTGATGCGCGCAATTTCAGAGGCAAAGGAAGCCACGGAGGTGTTGCGATCAATGACGTGAGTGGCACCAATAGATTTGAGGAGGTCGGCGTTTCGCAGCGATGCAGTGGTTATGATAGGTGAAAAGCCCGAGAGTTGAGCGAATTGGATAGCTAGTTGAACATGACGATCGATCATGGGAGATTCGTGGGGGATCAAGCGTGAGTGAGTGTAAGCGCGATGGAAAAGTGACGTACCATATTGTCCAACAGAGCTTGCGCCTCCGAGGATCAGAGCTGGTTGACCTGCATAGTGGCCGCGACCACCATCCCAGGGTGCCTTCAAGCCAACTCCAACGGGGGATGGAGAGTAAAGTGGGACGACTGTAGTACCAATACCGAGCGGGAGAGAGGCTGCTTGCTCAAAAGTGATGTTTGCGGGGAGCTGTGAACGCATACATGCATCGTTACCCATACGCCAACAATGAAACAACACCTATCTCACCTTGTGAACGACGTCGGCGGGTACGACGACAAACTCCTGGAAAGTCGCGTAATCACTACCTTGCATACTACCTGGATGGAATCTAAAAAGAAATTGTCAAACATAAGGATGTCGGTTGGTCACATCAAAAGGCCTCGCAGCTGACGTACACTTTGTCGCCTTTCTTGAATTGGGTTACGCCCTCGCCCACAGCCTCAACTTCCCCAGCAGCGTCGCTGCCCAAGATGGCGGGGAATTCAGACACAAAGATGCCGTAAGCTTGGATCTTCCAGTCTACGGGGTTTAAGCCCACAGCGACCTCCTTGACGAGGATTTCTCCTGGTCCCGGAGTGGGCATGGCTCTGGTGCCTACTTCAAAGGCACCGAACTTTTCTTTGAGAAAGAGAGCACGAGACGTCGACATGAAGGGATGTTGAGTAGTGGGTTGATTGATACTGGCTGGAATGCTCGACCCCGATGGTTTTATAGTTGCATGGCGGCTGTCTCCGTCAGTATATATTTGTAAACAAACCGCTTGAGCCTTCAACGTTTCAAGTTGGACGATCGTCAAATGCGGACCTTTCGGGAAGGTGACTAAGTCTGGCTGATGAAGCAAGTAGTCAAAGTGTTCCCGCGAACGTGGAAACTACTCACACGAAGTGATCGGTATTCAAAGGCCATCTTTATAATCATGCATGAACATCAGGAGGCGCGGGGGTGGGAAACGGCGACGGTCGTGGGCATTGTATTCTCTTCAGTCCTAGAAAGCTTCCCAAGCCAGCACCCGGCGAGGTCATCATCAAAGAAAGGATATATTGTTGGAAAGGGAATACCCTGCAATGCTGGGTTGTGAAGGTGCCGGCGAAATTGAAGCTGTTGGCGAGACCAATGATATATTTACGATGATTGTCGTCGTTGCAGTTTCCGTCATGCTTTCTGGCACAACAACTACTGGCGACGCTTTGATTGGATTGGAACTTGACAAACTCCCTCCAAGCTCCCTCAGGCTCGAACATCACTGGACCAAGCGGCGTCTATACCCGTCGGTCTTGGGACAGCATCTGTTCCCTTTCATTCCAAGCATCATTTGGGTTTGGGTTCAAGGCACCTTCAAGGGACGGCGGTCGCAACTTGTTTTGCAGGACAAGCAATTCCCGGCTTTGGTGGTGCAACCTCTGTTGGACAATACGGTTAGCCTTCCGTTCTAGCTTCTTTTTCTTGGGACACCTACTATGTAATCCAACCCTGCCTTTTGTCTTACATAGCCATCCAACACTCTCCGGTTTCTCAGCCATCATAGCTGCACCGCTTCACTTCACAATATCGAGCTCCTCAAATCACTTGGTGCAATGCACGTCATTGATCGCAACACACCCGCAGCCTCGTTCGTGTCCACCATCAAAGGTCTCACTTCACTTCCCCTCACGTTTGTACACGACACCATTGCCTCCAAGGAAACACAAGAACTGGGGTATGACTTGCTCCAAGATGGTGGATACCTAGCCACCGTGCATCCGCCTTCTGTCAAGGGAACCACGAGCGGAATGAAAGTCTTGCACATCGTTGGTAACATGTACCTACCTGAAAACAGACAACTTGGAAAGGTGCTTGCGAAACATGTACCAGGATTGATCGAGTCAGGCGAGATCATCATAAGCATCCAGTTCTGTTGTCATCTTTGAACCCCTTCGTTCATTTCTTGCAGCCCAACAGGGTAGAAGTCGTTCCTGGTAGTTTGCCCGGGGTGATCCCTGGATTGGAGAGAATAAAGAACAATCTCGTGAGTGGGAAGAAGCTCATCGTTCATCAGTGACAAGGTAAGCTATTGTAAGAACATTTTTGCAGCATGTCGCGATCGTTTGCAGGAGGCCTCTGCCACCTCCACCCGCCCGGGGTGTCGAACTACAAGTTTGACAATGATAACTCACGATCTATGACTCTATGCTTCAAACGTGTAGTCAAGGTAAATTATTGCTTAAAACGCCTTGGATACAAATGAATAAATAGGCATTTTCCTCACTACTGTGCCTTGACACTCGGCGGGGGATCGGGGGATCAAGCCAGCAATATAAGATGAAGCTTGCCGAGCTACTGTCGGAGCATAGATCAACAAGTCTGCAGATCTCACGATCTATAAGACAATGAAAGCCAGGTGTCGAGCACGTCACCGGGCAAACAGGCGTGCGCAACGACAGGCCGCAAGCTACGAAATGAGCTAGGAGCCTCACGCATATAAACGGTTGAAAAAGTTGGGGACATCGAGAGCAATCGGAAGCGTCAGAGAGGTGTCAAATAGAGTTACAACGCAGTATAGTAAGTGGGACCTCGTCCAAATGATACATATGCAAAGGCAGGATGAAAGCATTCTGCGACGGCATTTAAATAAATTCCGGAGAGCATGTTGAATCTTACACCACATTGACGAATAGACGATACTGTTCTTCACTACCTTGCGCACGATGGTACTCGACGGACGCCGGGTACACGATGTCAACATTGCGCGATCCTACCAGACATGCAGGATTGAGAAGAGGGCGCTAACTTGAAAAGAAGGGCCAATGCATTGCCTCGTCTTGACTTTTTAGTCTATAAGCTGTAGTCTAATGTGATGAGCGTTTTCCCTCAGCCATTCTGCCACACACCTCTGCAAGTGCAGCCACTCCATTTCTAGCTTGCGGTCAACCCACAGAAAAACATGATGTCATGCGTCGTACCTCAGCAGTTGGACAATGACAGTCCTCATCCCCAGCCACAGCGGGTAATTGCGGCGCACAATGGCATTATCAGAAGGCTCTCGTATCTCCCTGATGGACGAGTTGTTTCCGACTCTGCTGATGGGTCTATGAGGATTTGGAGTTTGGAAAGTGGGAAGCAAGAAGGCATAACTATGGTGCACAAGAACGGAATAAATGACTCTGCAGTGACTTGGGATGGCATGAAGATCGTCACTGGTGACCTGGACGGATGTGTCACAGTGTGGGAGGTCAAATCGCAAGAGATCGTCCAAAAATGATTTCACCTGGGATGGTACCTCCATGTTGCCATCTCACCAGATGACCAGCTCATTGCGGTCGGTGAAACAAGAGTGGGCTTTTACACCATGGACTCAGGGAGACAGGTCAAACATTCCATCGAGGTCAGCAAAAAGATTTGGTCCATGTGTTTCTCTCCCGACGGAAGGAAACTCGCGTGTCGCACTGCCAATAACATCCATGTGTACGACGTTGACACTGGGACACTTGTCTTTTGTCTACATGAGGACCACAAAGACGGAATGAATTGTGTACTCTGGTCACGTGATGGAAGGAGACTTTTTTTTTTTTTTTTTTGGACAATTGTTATGTAGCAACTGACTAAGCTAGCCCTACATAACACACTAAGGTGGGCGCCCGAGGGCAACCGGTCCGAGGAAAAATGCTCTTATGCACGCCCTATTTCCATAGGGGGTGTGGGGCTCCGTTAACTACTCAGTTTCCCCAGTTTAGTCAGGGGGCCTAGGTAGCTTGATACCCACTAAAACCTCTGTGTTGGTGGTCCAGTCTTGTGGCAGGGATTTGGGGTTAGATATGATCAGAGTCCATGTATGGAGGACTTTCGTACGCGTGTAATGTTTCCTATTCGTTTTTGTTAGTCTGCGGTTGATATCTAGTCTGGTTTCGATCGCGATTTTCCATTTCGTAATGATCACTGTTTTTGGGTACGTTTGGCCACCAATGACACGGTTGCATCTCAGTGTCCAGAGTAAGTAGGCTGCTTCAGATAGTAGAATACGCTTTAGACGGGCTATACCTCTCTGCTGTGGGGAGCTAATCCCTTGTTCGTTCGTGGTGGGGGTTAGGTTACCGCATCCAAGAATGTGGCCTATGGTGGGCATGGTCCAGTTTTCCGTGGGTTCCGGCCAGGCATGTTTTGTGAGTTTCCATATCATGGTATTTGCCTCTGTTTTGCATTCCATTATTATGTGGGTAAGTGATTCTGTGGTGTCTCTACAGTGAGCACAGGTTGCTCGTATTTCATAGTTTGGGATGGTTGCCCAGAAATCCCCAATGCGTAGGGAGCCAGTCATCGCGCGGTAGAAAAAGTTCTGGATTGGTCGTCGGATATCCGAGTGTCGTATATTGTTCCATATAGTTGCATCAGTTTCTAGGTTGTGTGTGACGTCGTGTATAGCATATCTGGTGAGATCAAGGTTGATCAGTGTATTTTGTGTGTATGGGGGTTCCCGACGTTCTCGGATTGCTTTGTAGGCTATCCGTTGCATCAATTTAGTTAGTTTGACACCATGGAGGCGGAAATTTGGTGGTACTTCCCTGTCGATTGTGTCTGGGTGTATTTTCTGCGCACCTTTGTTTGCGAGCGCATCGGCTCCTTCGTTTCCTAGGGTGTTGGAGTGTCCTTTGACCCATTTAAAATTTGTTGGTGCTGCTCGTCGTCACAGTTGGTATGCTGCTGCTTGGAGCCAATCGGCATTGCGGATACCGATCCATCCATTATCTTCCCATGTACCGAGGTGTTTCGTGAGGCTGTCAATTACATATCTTGAGTCTGTTACGATGGTGACAGGTAGTGTTGGGTCAGTTTGTTGAAGGGCAACAATTACTGCTGCCACTTCGCCTATTTGGTTTGACTGGTGTTGTCCTGGGACTCTGATGGTGCAGTTTCTTGGGTCGTTGTCATTATACCAGACACCACTTCTGCATGCCGCGTCTAGTTTCCCGTTTTTTATACAGCTACCGTCAGTGTATATGGTGAGTGGGTCAGTTGCTTGTCCTTGCTCTCGCTGTGGATTGCGTAATCTGTATGCTGGTTCCAGGGTTTCGTTCGCGTTATTGCCGAGTACACGAAGGCATTCGTCTAATGAGTGTCGTGAGGTAACGGTTGGGTCGAAGGTTATTTCGTCTCCCTTCTCCACTTTTGCTCTATTGTTTTTCTCAGGAAGGAGACTTTTTTCGACATCCAACGCCGAGGCTAGTGTTCAGTCCACAATTCGCTGTTGGAACATCGATACAATTGAACAGAGTGGTCAACCGTGGACAGGTCACACCCATGATCTCTGGTGCCTCTCCCTTTCGTCAGATGGATCTATGCTGGCGAGCGCGTCCTGGGATAAAACAGTTCGCCTCTGGGACACCACTGCTGGACAACCCGTTGGACAACATCATCTCGAGCATGATAGCTCCGTATTTGCGGTCTCTTTCTCTCCCTGCGGTGAATTTGTCGCATCAGCAACCAGGTACGGAAATATATACCTGTGACAGGTGCCTTGGTCGGATTCGGTTCAGCGTCGGGTAAGGGTGCTCATCAGATATACCCTTGTATTCATCTTCATCGCCCTCTTCGTCTTGCAGACTGGCCTTGCTAACCCCGATGCACCGCGCACCGCGCAGGCGTCTCTCCTCCATACACCTCCGCCATACACTACGTACTTTCCCGCAAAACAAACGTCGGATCTTCCCCATGGTGTGAGCATTTGCATAGCATTCATGTTCCACTCACTTTGCTCACACTTTTAAAGCTATTGACAGTAGCCCATTCTTTTACGTCTGCTGCGGTATCCAATTTACACATCACGCCTCTTATATGGGACGAAAATCTCAGTGAAAGCAACTCTTTGGAAACGTCATGCATGTCCGATGAAGTCGATTTGGAGTCCATCCTTCCACATCCCTCCCTCGGGATCGATGAATGTCAGCGCATATTTGGACTACGACTACGTAAATTGGTATGAATGTTCATCCATCGCTCATGCGCAACTACCATGCCGTTCGTCGCAGGTTGATCTCGCGAATTTAAGAGGACTCTGTGTCCCTGGTGACATCATCCCTACAAGATTACATGTGGATGTATGGAACGCTCCGTCCACTGATCTGGGAAGCATAATTGGTGTCGATCATAGTTTGGTGTCAGTATGTCTTTCATCGCTGACTATTTTATGCCTGTCGGAAGCAATGAAAGTGCCAAGACCGTCCCCTAGTATGCAGAGAGATTCCAAGTGATCTGACCTTGTTACTCTGTTATAGGCAATGTCAGGCTTCCCGGATAGAATCTTCAACATCCGTCTTTCGTTCTGCACCCGATAGAGATCCCAAAAAGATCCACAAGATCGATAAAATCAAACAAAAACTCGTTGAGATGCTTCGTGAGTCATTTCCGAGTCATCTTGTGAAACGCGTGTTCAATCCGTTACCTACCACTCATACAGGCGAAATCGGCTTCAAGTTGTCCAATGATCGGCTCCCGTGGTCCACCCTTGAAGGAGACCTTCGGAAGAAGGGATACGTGATCTTCAATTGGCCGCAAGGTGTTGCTTGCGATAGAGATAAGGGGATATCTGGCTTGAGTGCAGAGGATGCAGACAAACTTCACGATGCACTGTTTGTCGATGAACAACGGCTTCGGTTCATTCTGTGTGGTGGAGGTAAATCTGGAGCATGTACGGCCATACCATCGAAGAGTCTGTCACTTAATCCACTACCAGATGACAACAATGGGGTCGTCTCTTCGCAGGTTGTCCCCTTGGGCTCGAAAAAACCCTGGGAGAGCGAATATTCAGCCATCAGCAAGCAGCGGAGGTTCAGAATAACCACCGCAGAAGCCTATGCAGGGCACCCACACCCTACCAAAAGGCAGCGTGCTTAGGTGTCCATTATATGCAATTAGCGAGCGAGAGAAATGATCGGATGGTCTCATCATGCACAGTGTTGCCGATCTCCAGCATTGCTTGGTTACACACACAACTAGAACCCCACCAAACTCGCCTCATTCACTGTTCACTCCTTGATTTTGAATGTCGTGTGCAATATAATCCCTTGTTTACCAAATACATAGTATCCAGTCAGGCCGGACACATTCATCAGCGTCTGCAGTCAGTGAGTATGGTGAGACTACGACGCTAATGGAGGCCGTGTCGAAGATGAGTTACGTGCAAATGGGGGTATGATAGATATTATCGTCGTTATCCAGAAAGCAAACCTCACTCAACGACCCACCTGACCGGCCAGCTGTATGGGTTGTCGACATGTACACAAAAAGACTCGCCATCGCCTAGATGCAGTAAGAAGATCATGCCAGATGGTGTCTGAAATATCGCGAGATCATCCCAATACTGACATTTTCAACAACTCTATTTACCGTCTCTCAAGCTTCACATCGATAATTCGTACAGGTCTGAGGAACTGCGAACACATGGAATCGGATCTCCACAACAGCTGACCGCCCATGATTAAGCAGTCTCAG
>JBBPNA010000374.1:0-25246 GCA_038090555.1 Boletus subcaerulescens | reverse complement strand
GCGGTTTCGCCCATCCCGTCGTACTCCTAGCACAATCCATTCATGTAACTACGTCTATACTCGTTTACATTCTTTCCTCCCCTCACTTCAGGTTCATTGAAAGCAAACTAAGTTCGACACGCACAGATCAGGCGAACCTTGGGTCGACCCTTTCTTCCCGACCCATATCACACCAGCATGATGGTCCAGTTCAAGCTCATCAAGACAAACGGTTTAACTCGCCGTATCACTTTCGCGACGCGGCCAACGTGGTCCATTCTCTCTGACAGGATCTCCAATCTCTACGGTATTGCGATCGAGCACGTCGCAGTATCCTACATCGACTGTGACGGCGATGAGGTGACTCTTAGTTCCGGCGCAGAGCTCCAGGACTTTTACACATCAGCCTCTTTCAATGACAATGATGCTATCAAACTCGCAGTCCATGATCTTAGCAGTATTCGGACTGCTAACACGGCGTCTCCATCGTTCCCCAGCGCTACGCCGCCGCAGTCCCACTTCCGAAACACGTTCGGTGGCCACGAAGTGTTACCCCTAGTTTTCGACCCAGAGGACGAGTGGCGGCGTTTGCCTGGCAGCCTAGGGGGTCTTTTCCTCTCCAGAGACGCCCCTGAGAGCCCTCACGCCTTTGTCGAGGTCCTGGAGAGTGACGTCAGCGTTTCCAAGTCTGAAGCAGCCGAGTCTGGAGGTGGAAACGCTTCTTACTCCGACCTTACTTTCACCCCGACAGCTCTACAGAACAAGGGCAAAGGCAAAGGCAAAGGCCGTGCAGCCACTGTGGAAGACGATATTTCATCTGCCGGCTCTGTCATCGGTGATGAAGCACCGGCAAAACCTCCCGTTCATGTTTTCGATGTGAGTTCCGAAGATATATTCGGGCTCTCCCCCAGATCCACTGTCCAGCTTCCCCGGAGCGGGGCTACCACGCCAGCTCAAGCACAGAGCACTGTGATCGCTGAGCAGTCGTTGAAAGTCAATACATCCGTCTCCGCGGGAGAGCAAAGGTTGGAAACCCTCGACGACGATCCCCCTCTTCCATCACTGGATTTACCTGATCCACACCGTACTCCCCCTTCTCTCGCACATGATGTTGCTACTCTCTTGACTACCATTTCCACCGTCATTTCTACTCATCCAGAGTTATCTGAACGCCTCCGCAACATTGTCGTCAATGCTACGAATGGCACCTACTGGGCCGCTCATCGCGACGCGATTTCGCGTGCTGCTGAGAATATCCACAGAACCGCTGTACAGGGAACCGGCAGGAGTCTTGAGGAGCTTCGCCGTGCCGCTGAGCAAGAGGCTGGTGCACGAGTCACGGAAGCACTTGGCAGGATTTTCTGCACAGTCGGTGACTTTGCTCAGGATGCCCAGCGGAACACCGGTCCGCAGGCGCCCAGAAATACTACTCTTGATGAAACAATAACTGACATACCAAGATCTCCTGGTGTAGTTCCAATGCCCCCCATCCACCCTCACTTGCCTCTTCACCCACGCCGTAACCACCATTCTTGGTTCAGTCAGCCACCTTTCGGCCATCCGGGGGGATCACCTTGGGGTGGGTTAGCACATCCACCATTTCCCCCGCCCCCACCGCCTCCCCCGCCGCCTCCTTTCCGTCCTCGAGGTTGGCCCCGTCCCCCTCCTCCCCGTTTCTGGGGTCGTGACTCCGAACACCCAGATTCCCCCGTCAACACCCGTGATGCGAGGGCCGCGGCGGCAGAAATTCTTGCAACAGCTGCTGAGGCTCGGGCCCGCTCGGCCGAAGAGCGTGCCGAAGCCACTGCTACCCGGGCATCGTTGGTTGTAGAAGCTACGCCTGAAGAGCTGCGTACTGAGGTTGAGAGAGCGAAAGCAGACTACAAGACACGTAAAGAAAGATACCGTCAAGCCAAGGCCATCAGGAGAATGGCAGAGCAGAGACGCCGTGACCAAGAGTCTACGACTGAGAGGTTGGCTCTGCACTTGACCTCAATTTCAGTTCACTGATCCTTGTTTAATCAGTCTTTCCAGACAGACGTCTGATAACCCGGTGCAAGCCACACCGGTGCAAAACGGGCATAACATTGTTCCTGTCACTCCGACTGCAGAACAGGCTACCGAGTCTTGTGCGGCTGCCTCGGATATTCACATTGTTAGCAATGCCCGGGGTCCCTACCCACAACTCGAGATGTTTAGCGTTCCTAGGCGCAGTCGCACTACAGTTCACATGCACCGTGGAATTTATGAGGACAAGGAGAACCGTCCCCTTAACCGAATCATGAGGAAGTTGTCAGACGTACGTGTTCCTTGTTCTTGATCGCACTGTGATTGACAGTTATCGTTGCAGATGGGCTTCACAGAAGGTACCTACCCCAACTTGACTGGGAAGGTGAAAGACCAACTGCTCTCACGTCCGCCTGTCACCAAAGACGCTGAAGATGATGTTGTCACCACTTTGATTGAGGAACTCTTATCCAGTGGTGGTAGCGCGCACGTAGGTGGAGGTATTCCAGGGGCCTGGAACTAAGCTGTACTAGCAAAATTTTCACGACTGCTCTCACGATCTGTACAATATGCTGTGCTACCTTGACTACGTTTGTGATCTAAACAAGACCTTGTACCAATAAATACCCCTTGGGCAAACCTGGACCCCAGAGAAACCACACCGATATCCTTCGCGACCGTTCTGAGTCTGGGAATAAATAAATATTATTATGCGTGGGAAACGGAAGTAATACAACCCAAGAGTGGAAGCCACGCGACAGACAGCCAAAAAGGAGTGCCATACGGAAGCGTCCCTCTTTGGCTTTGACTCCTAAGACCACACCTGAGCCACTGTTTGCTTTAGCCTCTCAGCGTCAGCCGTCATTTTCTTGCCCGCTCAGTTTTATAGGCTTCAGGCTTACTTTTGCCCTCTCAGATTCACATTTGGCCAAGGTTCGTACGCCCCAACCACGGTTTCTCTTGCCTGCGCAATTTTAGAATTTTAGATATAGAATTATGGCGCCCACAAGGACAAACAAGCACGCTTTGGCAGTGATTCTTGAGCCACATATCGATCACGGAGGATCACCAGAGCACAAGCTGCCTTTGTCGCTTTTTGCTATAAAGCTCAGCTACTCTTTCTCTCTTCCCACCCACCTCCTCAGACGGTGTGTACCCTCTTCTGCCCCAACACCGTCTCCCTAATCACCACCACCAGCGCTAACACATCATGTCCACCGACCCAACACCCCCACAACCCCCTGCCCTTCCCCCTCATCGCACCAATGTATCACCCTCTCCAACCCCTGGATCGAAGGCTTACTTGAACCTTCAACTTCAGATCATGAAAGACACTCTGGCAGTTATCCCTGAGCCCATTCCTGGAAAGAGAGAGATACAACCGACCACCAAAGAGCGACTTGAACAGTGGTCCCAAACGATCGCACTCGGTGAAACTCAAATTCAAAGACTTGGCGCTCAAGTCGACCCGGGACTTCTCCGGACAACCCTCCAGTTGCAGTTTAACCGAACGCTCGTATACTGGCGTCTCTTCCGTTTGGTGGATCTGCCACCAGAAATTATTTCAAACATCTTTCACCTCGTCGTGTGGTCTTCAAATCATCCCTCAGAAGGCGTGAAGCAGCGCTTGTATCTCACCTGGGTTTGTAAAGCGTGGCGTCGCTTAATGATCGAGGATCCAATGATCTGGAATGCAATCTGGTTCCATGACGCTCCTCCCTACGAGAGATCATGGGAGTGGTTTAGGCGAGCGGGGTCCGCTCGCTTGGATATTCGACTCAACGAAGTCGATACCAAACGGACAAGTGCACGAGACTCTTCAAAGTTCACCGCTCAGCAGATGTCAGACATTCTTGACGAACTCTTCACCAAACTCTCTCAGATCCGTATGCTCGTTGTCATCGTCGACAACTGGCCTCCCGCGCTTACCGTCCTTCAGAAACTGCAAACTGCCGGGAATGCAGGGATACCCATCAGCATCGAGCGTCTCGAGGTTCATCGTTCCGGCCTGCCTTATGTTTGGATCGGGCCGGGTTTTGATACCCAAGGTCATCGCGACCCTGCCGTTCTGTTTGGTGGTCAGACCCGCCACCTACAGTACTTCTGCTTGTCGGGTATTCATATCGACTTCAACGACACACCCCTGTCCAATCTCACGACGCTCGACCTCCGGCATATTGCAATAGACTCGTCTCCGACACTCAAACGCTTCAGGGAAATTCTTCGGAGTTGTCCCAATCTAGACAAGCTCACGCTGGACGGATGTGGACCACAGCCAGAAGAAAAATATTTTGATCATGCCCCCGTAGAGCTCCCAAAGCTAAAGGTCTTCACCCTCGGGTCTTTCAACCTCTCATTCGCATGCTTTATCGTTGCACAGGTCCATGCCCCTCGCGTTCGTGACTTGACCCTGATGACCATGGCTGGCAGCGACTATATACGTCTGGTCGCTATGCTGACACGGAAATTCAAGCAAGTGCGGATCTTGACGCTGTACAACGTCGAACTGAAGATGAACCCGACGGGGAAGCGGACGTTTGTCCGATGGCTGGAGTCGATGCCCGAGCTTGGGTATGCGCGGCTGGCTCGGATAAAACCAGAGATCCTCAATATGTTTGCGGAGAACCCGATGAACTATCGCAAGTCCTTGGATGGCGGATCGAGTACGACAGAGACGGTTACCCCTGCCTGCCATGTTCTTTGTCCGAAATTTCAATGCATGGAGGTCCAGGCTGTGTCACCCGAAGGGATTGCAGAGTTTTGCCGTTTGAGAAAAGGTGTAGGGATACCGATGAAGAAGCTGTACTTGAATACCCCCTGGGCGCAGAGCCTGAGACACGAACACCTCAAACTGTTGCAACAGGAGGTGACGCTATATATTGCTCCTGTTGGGGCGAACACAGAGGAAGAGAACAAGCTACTATCGGAAGGGTGGGACGCATGACGGAAATGAGAAACGGATATATGTATGATCTATGGATATCTAGAGTCACATGACCGCGACGCGACTGTTTGCGCGGTTGTTTGTTAGTGACCGGGCCAACATTGTCTTTGATGACTACCCTGCAGGAGACATCAGACTCGTATGTCCCATATGTCAGGCGGCGGAACACCCCTGCCCAGCTCACCGCCCTCCAACATCTGTTCGAAGCAGTTCCACATCCTACCCGCGCCCAACGCCAGGCGCTCGCAAATGACATCGGCATGTACGTCGTTTCATCCCCTCCTCGTGCGATGAACTGACTCGGGTCGACAGGGAGCTCAAATCTGTCACCAACTGGTTTCAGAATAGACGCCAAACATCGAGGAAGAAATCGCGCTCCTCGAGCGAAAACGAACCCCCAAGGACGCCCGGTCCTCGACACAGACGATCAAACACGCCGCTCGATCGTTCCAAAATCTCGCTCGATCGTATCGCTACGCTCTCCGAGCGTCCAAGCTTGACTTTGCAATTAAACTCGCAGCGTATACCATTCACCCCGCGCAAGAGTAATGTCCAACACAAAGATCCATCCAGCCCTTTGGAACTCTGGACCCACATGTTATCATCCCCAGTGGTTCCTCCGTCTGCCCCTGATCCTGAAGAGGTCCGCTTGGCGGCTCTATCGTCACGGGCAAAGACACTTTGCCCCTTGGAGTGGGCTTGCCTCAAAGCGAGGCAGAAGAAATGGGCTGATGAAGACACGGACCGATTGTCCACGCATCCAGAGGTGGATGAAGACGGAACAGAGCCAAAAGCAACCGATCTCGAGTCCGGCGACGCCTCGGGTCTGAACAGGGGTAATCCCCTCTTCTCTCGCCCAAACATGATGCCGCAGTTTGAGGACGTGGAGGCAGCCATCACGCTTTTGGGATTCAAGACACGCTCGTAAAACGTCTTCAGTTTTATCAAGGACAAACAAACTGTTGTTGTATTCTTCCTAATTATTCGTCTTTATTCAAGTTTCGGATCCATCTGTTGTCTGTTGTTCCAACACGTTGCATACCACTAGAGTTATTGCTTATAGAATACATAGCCTGCATGCCATTCATAATCATGACTTTTGCCCACGTGAAGACATTGTTAGCCGCCGCCCTGGTTTTCTTCAGAACCCCTGAGTGTGCTCGTCCTCAGCAAGATACCACAGTCTATCCCACTCTCCTTTATAACTTCAGATGCGTACCACCGCTAGAAGCACCCGTCGCGTCACCCCCTCGGTTGGCAAGGAGAACCAGCAGAACCAACGAGACAGCGTCCCCACACCCTCCAGCAAGAAGCTTCGTCACCGCTTATCCACCACAGAGCTCGCCCGACTCGAAGACGTATTCAAGCAAGACACCCATCCATCCCGCCAGCAAAAGAAAGATCTCGCAGCCGAGTTGGGAATGTGAGTCGCTTTCCGCAATGTTTTTCCCCTCTATACACCGTAACGATCCCGATTTTTGTTTGGACTCTACTCGGGGTGCGACGACACGTTTTGGCCTTTTGAATGAAAACAGGGATTACAAGACCGTCACGATCTGGTTCCAGAATAAACGACAAACCTCGAAGCGGGGTCAGCCGCCACCGCCACCACCGCCGCCCGTCGGGGACACGTTGGATAAACATCCGGGACGAACG
Source organism: Boletus subcaerulescens (assembly GCA_038090555.1). Classification (NCBI taxonomy): domain Eukaryota; kingdom Fungi; phylum Basidiomycota; class Agaricomycetes; order Boletales; family Boletaceae; genus Boletus; species Boletus subcaerulescens. Next base: position 18,660 of record JBBPNA010000374.1, on the reverse strand, counting down.
CGGGCCGACTCTTGTTTGCGCGCCGTGTCCTCTCCATCGCACAATGCGACGCTGGGCGCGGCCGGGGACGATCCGGCGGTGGAGGATGCGTTGGGAAGCAAACTTGTGGGGGATGGGTTGAACGCGATCGCGGCCAAGGCGATCGTCAAGATGAAACCTTTGCTCGACTCCTTGAATGCGTTGACGTCAAGGCCAAGAGGACGTACGGAGACAAAGGACGAGGTGCCGAACGTCGAGGATATCGACCCACACTGGCCGCAGACCTTGTCGGAGAGCGAGATCGCTTCAACCGAATCAAGTGGACGCGACCAAGTAGTCGAGCATGAACAGGCCAAGGGAAAGCCCGGCAGGTGGAAGAGAATACGAACACTCGAATGGGCCTGCGAACGTCAAGCCAAGCGCCGAAAGTTGTCCAGAGAAGCGTACGCTAGGCTTGGGTCTGAAGAGGTCGAAGATCACGGTGATCCCGACGACGCGCGCATGGATTCGGCGTTATCGTTACTCTCCCTCGCATCTTTGACGAGAGGCAGTCCTCCAAAGGACGTGGTGAGGGGCGCATCACTGCTCCTCAGCTTCAAGCATTCCTGGCGCAGAAAGTAGTAGGTTTCATTTGAGGCTACATCTATGTGACGAACCATTTCCTACATACCATCTTCATTCGAGCTCAAGGGGAAAGGACTAGGCTACATCTGCGAAATGCTCAACAATATTCACATCTCAACCCCCTTTTACGTGCCTGTGATTGAAAGTATCATCAACCAAGCGACGCTCTACTCCGCTTTTTCCCAGTTTTGGCGGTTATTGGTGGTGCGGATTGATCTGGTGAGAGGGGTCGGATATCCGAGCGGACAGAATTTTTTGTGGGAGCCTGCGAGATGGGCTTGGTGTGGTTTTCAGAAGTCCCGTTGATCGCTTTGGATGGAGCAATGGTTTTGTCGGTTCGGTAGGCATAGCCGGGGGCATCTGTGACAGGAATGAGAAACGCAACATCCAGCAGCGGTCACCGATAAACATACCTGCGATCTCTTTGAACAACGGGACGAATACGTCGAGAATTGCTTCATTAGACACCGCTGACACATTGACGGGATCTGTCTCCCGAGTTGGATCGACTGGCATATCATCCTCTGCTTCAGCGACCGCTTGTGCCGCGGAACTCTCATCGTCCGTGGTTCGCAGTCTCAAGAATGAATCAATCAGAGGCTCGAAGAATGTTTCTATAGGCGGCATAAGATGCGAAGGCGCATCGAAGAAGTTCGTGGTGTCACTACTTCTCCAAGGTACCGTAACACCATCACCTGATCCCAGATCCGCCATCGTTTCGCGTGTCTGTTCATTGGGATTCCCAAGACTCGTGATGGCAGGGACACCAAACATTTCTTCGAATAATGATCTTCGCGGCGCGGCAGGGTGTTTTTGAACTGCCTTGGCAGACGCTCCAGGGTCTTCGAGAAGAATGACATTGTCACCCATGACTACAACGTCATATTTGTGCGTCAGAGCTACTAGCGAGAAATCGTTAGAAAGAGGGAGTGATGATTGGTAAAACCAGGAGATGTTGAGAACACTGAATGGAAGTGTGTATTCCATTAGCGGAATGGGAGAGGTGGCACGAAACAGGGTGACAGACGACGAGGAAAAGTCTAGAACCGTGGAATGAATCGTGATGAAGGTATCATGATAGGGATGCGACACAAGCATGGTGCAACTATATGGGTTTTTTTGGTGCCAGGTTACTAGGGCGAATTTGTGTCAATACTGTGCAGCTGCGATTTTAAATAAGAAAGCACCTGATTGAGAAAGGACGTCCCAAACAACCAAGTCTACCCCTCCAATGACGCCCAAGTACCGCCCACTCCTGCCAATGAAGTGGGCTTCAAAAGGTTGACGACACTCTTGAATAACGAATGACTCCCGGACAGCATTGGTATTTGGATCGTAGATTACAATGGAGCCACCTATGGGAACGGCCAAGAGAGATCCGTCGTGCGACCACGACGTGTGTCTAGGTATATCTGACCTGAGACTAAAACTGGATCTCGACGTCCACGAAACTGAAAGTGGGGTATCAAAATCAATTTGTAATCTCAGCGGCTCAATGGAAGCACTCACTTTCCTCACTCCCCTTCTTGTTCCTCACCCTTCGTATTCGCCACGCTTTCATATTCCCGTCTTCCCCAGTGGTGACAACCTGCGCATCCTCCACACCCGGACGAAATGACAAAGAAGTAACTTTTGCCAACCCGTGTGGTCGGTCAATTCTTGTGTTCAATATCCAGAACGTCAATTTTTTATCCCAGTACCAGAATTTAAGGTATATTTCGCCACGGAAAACTTCATCGCCTTCGCGCCTGTCGATCGTAGCCATCCATTCACCGCAGGAAGAAATGACGGCTCGCTCAACACGTGCGGGCTCGAGAACCTTGTCCTCCCGTCTGGAAACGCGATTTGAAGGTGAGACCTCGAGTTCGCCTAGGAGGGTGAAGGTGGAGGGTGAGTATGTTTGAAGAGAGGAAGGGTGAGAAGAGGGAAGAACAAGGGTTTCTGAGGGTTGATGGAAAGCAAGTGGTGTGGAGGATGAAGATGGCCGGCAATTGGAGACCAAGGGATCTATAATGTCGTTAGATGTTGTACCTTGGACAGAGAGTATTTGGTATACCTAATTTTATTCGTGCGAAAACGCGCGAAAGCTTGAGTGTGGCCGAGCTTACGAATACATAGCTAGCATCTGCAAGTCCCAAAAGGTACTCTTCCTCGGCCAATCTCGACGGAGAGACGACGATGTTTGTTATTGGGGAACTCACTCGCGGGACGAATTCTCGTTCACCAGAATGCAGCTGCCATATGACCAAAACGGATTCTTCGCCACCGCTCAGCAGATATGCACCATTGGTGGTGAAAGCGACAGAAGAGACCGCGTGAGCATGCCAATGAAGCGTCGACGTCTGCGATTTCTTTTCTACACCCACCACCTTCACCAGCTTGGGATCTAGACAATACCATAGTCGTACGACACCCTTGGCATCGCCAGTTGCAAAGTAATCTTCGAACGGGTGGACAGCAAGACAGGTGAGGGGCTCTGGAGACACGAATTTTATGAAGCCTGACTTGTGGCTTGAGATGTGTGCGACGTATGCTTTGTGGCCGGCGATAGCGATCAATCGTTCGCCGCTGGCGGAGACTGCGAGGCCGGCTGTCGTTCTCGTTTTGCCAATGGGTACGACCTGAGACGGTCTTTGAGCTTTCTCGGGGCTACCCGAACTCTGCGACTTGAGGGAAACCCGGAGGATTATGCAGCTCTCCTGAAGCACGTCGGTGTCATCGGGTTTTTGTGCTAAGAAAGATGAAGAACTGTAACTGAATAAATCACTGGCAGGACTCACATGAACTATTACTCTTCTTGTTCTTGACTGCAGCGACGAACAAATGGTCCTTGATTTTCTCATGCGTGCACACGTGATGTATAGGCTGGTCAAGGCCAATGGTTCGCAAGAGCACGCCTTCGAGGAAATCCCAAACTTTTATGGTTCCATCTAGCGATGCAGTGATTAGCTGAAACGCGTTTTGGGGGCTTAGAACTGCGGAAGTGATGATGTCTGTGTGGCCGTGATCTTGAGATCCAGGCAAGGTGGATATGATCTTTCCAGAGGTGGCCGAGTAGATTTTTATGGTAGAGCCGACGATGGAGAAGAAATGGCTGGAGACGCAGTCGAATGCAGTTCGATATCGGATGGAAAGGAGACGCACCTGCCGTCTCTGGTGAATATGGGTGGATGTAAGCTGGTGCTGGAATCTGTGAGCGGGGACCAGCGCCATCGTCGCGGTTCGGGCTCGTTGGTGGTCATCGCTGGTCCGTGCGCTGCATGCTGGGATGAGACAGCGCTGGACGCGCTGGCCTTTGACTTGCGTGCAGGCATATGGCCAAATGTCGCCCCCGCCAACGAAAAATGCAATCAGCCACTGCTCGGCGTTCACCGATCCAAATCCGGTCATGTTTTCCTTTTTTTTTCCTGCAAAAAACATAGGATGCCACCTTCTCCATATGCAAGAACCGAAGCCACTCGGTTCTTGCACACAGAGAAGGGTCTTCATTAAATCATAAACGACAATAGGCCAAGCAAGGGTGAATACATAGAGAATACTGTAATGTGCGTCGTTACACTTCAAAAACGTCCACCGTCGCTAGGTATCATGTCATCGTGGTATGTTGCCCTGCAAAAGGACTCGGTTTGAGTGGTACAAGAAAGTCGTGTCCGGCAGAAAGAAGGGGCAGGTCAACCGCTCTTCGAACCCACAAATGACCGGACGGAGCGACAATACGTAAGGTCATCTTCACTGGCAAACCGTCTCGCCTCGAGCATGGCATGATGTAACCGTTCCTCTTCCACAAGCTCAGCCTTTGACAGCGGTTCACGTGGTGGTACCGACCACCCTAATTCAGCCAACGAACACCAGAATGACACCCGCGCATGCATATCTCTGCGTTCCTCTCTCAGTATCCACAAGGTCAATACAACGAATCACAAACTCACCGCTTATAACGCTCGATCAGCGCCTCAAACTTGGCCCTGCTCTCCAATTCATTCAACTCGGGATCACTCTCCCAACCCAACTCCCTCAGTTCGCTAGGTCGGTTTCTCATCTTGTCATCAAGCTCCTCCCACATCGATTCTTGACAAGCAAGTACGCTCTGGTAGCTCCAGTAGAGTTGCATTGCAAGTGTGCTCTCGGTCAGCTTATCAACCTTCTCCAACGGCATGAGGAAGCGCGAGTTGGACCCACTGCCCATCGTACTCTCCGCAGACGACCAATCGATAACATAGGAGGGCAACTTTGTGATCTGTGTTGTCTTGGGCGAATCAGGAGAGGGTGGGTCACCAGAATTACTCGTCAACTGCGTGTTCGCGTCTGATATGGAATAACTCCGCTCGAACAAAGAGGACTTCTCTGTTGATGCCGAGTGGCTGGTTCGTCTTGAATCTGTGGAGGAGAAGGAAACGGAGCTAGGTCGGAGAGTCGGCATGTTCGATGAAGCCGTTGGCTGCGGGCCTGTTTCGGGTTTATCCACCTCTCCGCACATCAGTAACGCATTGGCCGGCAAGGGTTGTGGAAGTGCCGGTAGGGGTGGTATCGCAGGCATACGAATATGCACGATGGGTGCAGTAACCACTTGTCGGAAATTAGACGTGAAGTGGATGGGAAGAATAGCTTGTGTCTGATTAATACGCCACTCGCAGTAGATGGATGCAAATACTCACCAGTAGGTCGTAAATTGATGAACCGATTCTCAAATACACCATAATACAGACTTTCAAGCAATACATGATCATGCGGTAACGATGGCGGGTCCACCGATGAGGGTGGCGGCGTTGCTTCTCGGTGATGCATGCCGTTGGGGTGATGGATCGAGTCGGATCGCTTATTGCGTACACGGAGTGGTGCTGTGAACCAATTTGGGAGAGTAGGAAATATGATATCTGACGGGAATAAACGTTGGACGCCGCTAGGGACGAGGGGGTACACATACCGTGCTCAATCACTTCCACAGTACCACCCGGACTCAAAACACGGTTGACCTCCTTTCGTTTGGCAACATTCATGAGCATTCGTGACCTGCGGGGTAGAACAGCGCGACTTACCTCGAGTAATACCCCCCACTACAATTGGCAAGTGGCACAAAAAGGCACGTCAGAATGCAAGCAAGGCCTGATAGTGGCAGAAACTCACCTTGTTCTCGGGAATGCCCCTCCCCAGATCATTCATACGAACATGGTCAAACTCATCGTCATCAAACGGTAGTTTTGTCGTCAAGCTAAGAAATATAATATCAAACAGCTTCCCGTTCGCGGCCCAAAGTGATACTCACAAGTTGCCATGCAACCAGCTTATTCGGTTGGCGATCTCTGTCCCCAATAGTGACAGGGGCACTTGTACATCGACAAGGTCGAATCCGACCTAAAGATTGCACATGAAAACGCACGGAAACGATCTTGGGTTGATCATACACACAAAGTGACAATTTGGCCATTCTTTAGCAGCCTCAAGAACCCACGTCCCACCCTAAAACAAAGAGACAGGAGTCAGCATTCAGCGAGAAACGGGCAGATGTGAGCAAGATAGGAGGACAGCAAAGACATACACCACATCCCAGATCGAGCGAACGTTGCGGTGGACCGCCCGTAAAGGAGGCTAGTGACACTGATTTTGTCAGGGGCAAGAGGAAGCTGAGGTCCAAGCTCTCGCTACAACGCCACGGAGGAAGCAAGGATGGAGAGCCAACGCTGAGCGCATTGTCGGAAACCGTGGTAGTGGATTCACTCACAGCTCTAGGACCTGTCTGTCGTAACTCAGTGGATATGGAGCCTTGTCTGGGTCGATTGAATGGTGTCTGTGGCCATGTTTGTTCAAGAAATCCTTGTTTCGTGGAAGGACACGTCGACCGGTGGCGATGGGTTCGACTTGGCGCTGTGGTGCTGCGACGGGCATGGCGGTGACGAAGAGAGTGACGCTCCGAATAAAAGGAAGTAAAGGAGGCGATGGCGGCGTGGGACGGGTGAAGACGAGGCGTGGAAAGGGCAGTGACTCCGAGTCGGAGGCGCGACCTGATGTCATTACCCGTAACTACCATAGCCCTAAGGGTATTGAAACAAAAAGGTACAGAAAGTACAGTTTACGGGGCGTCAGAGGGTTATGCCAGCCAGTCCACCTCGTCCTCCGAATCATCCATCATACGATCAGCAAGAATTTGTTGATAGTTATCCCACATTGCCTGTGCAATACCATCACGTAACTCTTTTGCGGTGAGATTCTGTGGGGCATGAACGTGATCGCCGCTATCATGGAGGTCAGAATCATAGGGATCAGAATCATTAGCCTGAGAGCCAGAGTTATGAACGGAAATGAAATTGTGGAGTGCACACAGCGCGGCGGGTATTCGGGCTTGCACATCAAGGGGAAACTCCGTTGGGAGCAGAAGGATTCGATAACGGCGCTTCAGTATGTCGGAAGCACGTTCAACAACATTGCGGGCTGATGCATGGCGCAAGTTGAAAAGTTCTTCACGATTCGAAGGACTGGGACATACGATGAATATCTGAACAAAACTCAAATAATAGTAGCAACTTACCGCACGCTGGCACGTCCCCATTCTGCAAGGTGGTACCGCACACCCTGGTAGGGAACAAGCAACTCTGGACGTAGAGGATACCCACCATCCGCTAGAAGATACTTTCCATGCGGAATGTGGAGATCGCTAGTTAATGCATCGTTGATGACACGGACATCGGTTGCAGAACCCTCCCATCCAGTGAGTGTATACGTGAAACGGAGGTCGAAGTCGCAGACAAATAGTGCGTTTTGAGACAAAAAACCCTTGCGATTCCGGTAAACAGAGCGTAAATGAGATGGCGAGGAAGCGGGGATATGGCTGCTGTCAACCGCTCCGATCGCATGCCGAAAATAGGGAAAGATCTGTCTCGCCACTGTATCGCCAGATGGAGGTACGATATACTTGGTATAGAAGGGTGGACTGGAAAGCACCTCGAGAGTCAATTTGAAGTAGCTAGGGGTTTGGTGAGACTGGACATGATCAAGTAGTCGATGGCGTACTCACTGTGAGATGGTATCATTGGACCGCTGAAATCGTTCACCTACATGCCTGATCGTGCGGCCAGTGACACACATGTATAAGAAAATAGCGATTTGCTCTTCAAGCGTTACCCTGCGAGAGTCTTGATGTCCGAGATCACGAAACTCTGCAACAAGTGCCTTGAAATCCTCTTTGCTGAGTCCGAGTTCGCACTGAATGCGATCCGGGTGTCCTCTGATGAGTTCGAGCACCCACGCATGGCCGGAGAGAATGGATGTATGATATTTCCGAAGACCACAACGAGGTGGAGTAGCAGACATGATGAGGTCGGGAAAAGATTCGAGAAGGAGCTTGATGAGGATGAGTTCTCGTTCAAGAACATTGTCCTAGTCCATCGTAGCTTGGGTGTACAGAACAAACTAGAATAAACTCGGCTACTTTCTGAACTTCAAGGAAATTTTAATATCCCAAGTTCGAGCAAAACGTGAACATGACAATCATCAGCCCTCGCGATTTCAACAGCCTCGTCCAAAAGTCACCCAGCGTGATCCCACCGAGAAACGGGAAATAAGACATCCCGCCATTCTGTCAGGACCCGTGGGTCAGCACGTCACAATCCAACCACAATGTCTACCCACCCTGCCATTCGTAATGACAATCAATTCGGCGCTGCCTTGGTAGCTCACCAAAGCGTCGTTCTTTCCCGCAAGCACATTCAGCACATTCTGGACGACCACTTTGGCATGAGAGGCGACCTTGGACGCCTGTTTCTGTTCGGGCCACTCGATGACGTCGCCTACCGCAAAGATACGAGGGTGGTCTACCACTTGCAAGGTGGGTTTGACCCTAATAAAGCCAGACGGAGAGAGGGTCGACGAGCCGAGGGAAGCAGCAAACGCTGTGTTTGGAGAGGGACCACGAGCCGAGACCTGCACATAACTGAGCTGGATGGAAACCGAAAGAATGGGGAAGAGCGTACGACGAGGTCAGCATCGGGTATCTCTGTTCCTTTGCGAGTAACGAGGCCAACACTGCCCTGCTCGGGAAAAGAGTCTACATACTCGTTGAAAAGCAACTCGACGCCACGGGCAAGAAGACGGGCGGCGAGGCCCTGGCGGAAAGAAGATGGGTAGGTACTGTTGAGAAGCTGGCGGTCGCCCTGGACAATGGTCACTGTCTTGCCCTAGGACACAAATCAGAAGACGAGTGAGTGAGAGACAGGAGGGACGTACGGGATATTCGTCCTTGAGTTCACCAGCCAGTTCTATAGGCAAACATGAGCAGGGAAACACAGAAGGAATTCACGGTCGACCGACCGACGCCAAGCGCACCACCACCGACAATGACGGTGTGGTTGGCATTGGCGAATTTGCTGCGCCAGGTGTGGATATGGGGCAACACATCGGTTTCGTGCAGAGGAAAGTCGATGGGTCCTTTCCAGATGGACCCCGATGCGATGATGAGGATCTCGTATGGGATGCGCTCGCCGCTCTCGAGCACGACGTGTCCTCCGGACTGGGCGTCCTTTGGTTCTATGGACTTGACGATGCCGACCTTGATCTCGCCGCTAGCTTTCCTGTAGATCCTGTCCAAGGGGACGAGTGCGGTGTGTTCAAGGTTAGCCGCCTCGCTGACAATGAGGCGGAGAGATGCAGGGAGGGGTATAGCATATGGACGGGGATTGATGAGGACGATATGGTACTTGGACGAGTCGAGCTTTGACGAGAGGGCAGAGACGACGGTTGTCCCGGCGAAACCAGCGCCGACGACGACAACGACGGCGGACTCGATCGACATTGAGAAAGCTCCCAAGCAGCGGGGTGGTTGCCGACCAAGATCTCGACATCATTACAGTAACGTGGTGGTAGTGCTTGGTCAAGTGACACTATGACATGGCCCCTCTCTCGGGAAAACAACGCAAAGCCCAGCTCAAGCTCAAGCGTGCAATTAAACGCGGTGACGTCCCTCCACCCCCAGTACAGTCTCAGAAGCGCAAAAAGAGAGCTCCAGGGGCGAGAAACCCGCCAGACAAGCCCTCCAGGAATGCACGCGACCTCCAGAGCCAGTTTATCAAGCTCGACAAGGCCTTTCTCGATGACACCAAAGCATTGGCGGGTTCTATCGTCCTCAGGAGACCCATCCTTGCCGACGTCGCAGTGCTCAGACACGGGTGGATCTCTCCCTCCCCGCCAGGCTCACAGCTGCCTCAGGTCGCCCTGCCAAAGAGGCCCAAATGGAGGTACCAGATGTCCAAGGAGGAGCTCGATGCGAACGAACAGGCTCACTTTCGCACCTGGCTCGCACAGCAGGATGCGATCATTGAGCAATGGCAACGCGCATTGAATTGTCCCCCATCGACCGATCCCACTGCTGATCTTGCGGGCGATCACGTCGACGACTCCGAGACTCGTCTGATGCCCCATCCACCTACCCACTTTGAAAGAAACATCGAGGTTTGGAGACAGTTGTAAGCCGATCCTCCCTGCTCATCCCTCAGAGACTGAGATACATCTCCCCATCGCACGCGAAACAGTTGGCGCGTCACCGAAATATCACAGATCCTTCTCGTGTTACTCGACTCCCGCTGTCCTCCTCTCCATCTCCCTTCTTCGCTTTCTGCATACCTCAACATCCCCACTTCCTCTCCATCAAACGACTCCAGTCCGCGCTCGAAACAAACAAGATCCAAAGCTCCGCATATCATCCTCGTCTTAACCAAGGCGGACATTTCCGGTCCTGCGCGTACCGCGTCGTGGACATCCTTTCTCAATACCAGCTATCCAGGCGTACCAGTTGTCCCAGTCGAGGCATATGCGCCGAAATCATCCCTTATAGCTGAGCAAGGTCCCACACGGTACGAACCACATCTACCAGGCACATTTAGGGAAAGATTGGTCGATACCCTCAGAGCTGTACACGAACAACAACTACAGCCTCCCCAGTGGGTGACAGCTCCGCGGACCGGGGAAAGTGAGGAAGAACGACTGCTCAGAATTGATCAATGGAGACCCAGAGTCAAAAGGATCATCGATTGGGATGACGTCCTCGCGGCAAAAGGGGATCGGGTCGGGAAAGCTGTTGGCGGCGCCCCAGTGCCAAAGGGGCAAGACATTGAACAGGAAACAGAAGGAACAGAGATGGACGAGGAAGATGATGTCAAGATCTCAGACAGCGAAGAGGAACAGACGGGCGACGCTTCTGAATGGAAGGAACCAGAGTTCCTGACCATTGGTGTTATTGGTATACCATCCTCTTCGTCGCACCGATGCGACTACTCAGCCAATTTGTGATTACATAGGTCAGCCCAACGTTGGCAAGTCATCTCTATTGAATGCGATATTCGGAAAGATACGGGTACGTGCATCGCGTACTCCAGGGAAGGTGTGTGATCGCACTGCTTGTCTTTGAACAGCTCATCGAACCATCTGTAAGACAAAGCATTTCCAAACCCTCTTTTGGACCTCCGATGTTCGCTTGGTTGACTGCCCGGGACTCGTCATGCCCTCATTTGTACCAATGGACATCCAAGTATGCATATCTCTCCGTTTTCAGTGATACCGTATGCATTTCCAAGAACAGGTCCTTTCAGGTGTCCTTCCGATCTCTCGGATCTCTGCGGTGCCCTTTTGCATACACCAACTTGCTCGACTTCTCCCCTTGGAACAGATTTTAGAACTCACACACCCTCCATCATTCGTTTCAGCTGCGTCTGCAATGGTTGCATCGGCAAGGGATCGCGATCCAATCTCCCAATCCAGTACCTCGAATGCCAAATCTAAACCCGCACCAACCAATGCAACTTTTGGCGAAGACAAGCGCACCTGGAGACCAGGACAACGCCCGTTGGAACAGACCAAGGTTCAGTCCAAAGCACCAAGATGGACAGCGAACGACATCATGACCGCCTACGCTGACAAGAAAGGATGGGTCACCGCCAAGGCTGGGAGACCAGATATACACCGAGCTGGGAACGCGAGTGGGTATCTACCGGTTGACCTTGCCAATCGTGTTGACCGTGCAATGTCTATTTGTGCAGTATTGAGGTTGGTCGCGGAAGGAAGGATTCCATGGGCATTCTGGCCCCCTGGCAGTTCGGTTTCGACTGACGACGGTATATGGGCCAAGGATGGTGTGCAACAACACGCGCGGGATGACCTTGAGACGGACGAGGAAGAAGAAGAGAGTGAGATGGGAGAACTGTCGAGCGAGGCAGAGGACATCAAGGTTGCGTCGGGTGAATCGGATGACGAGGACGAGGAAAAGTCCGCTGTGCTTGGAGGGAATCTTGGAAGGTTTGGGGCACTAGGGATTGAATAGACAGTCAGGGGTTAATTAGCCAAACTCGTCTTCGCTTCCTCCGTCAGGCAATGTTGAACTCGTGGTTTAGCAGCAGGTCGAGCCGTCATCGAAAAACACCTTCCAGCCCTCCACCAGCCCTCGACAATGCCCAGTCAGACGCCTCGTCGATCTCCCAGTCCACCGTCGGACCCTTGCAGACAGCAGCCAACTTGACCTCGGCATCTGATATACCACTCGACGAGGCCCATGCACACATCGACGACCCCAGCGTCTACGCACCTACTTCAAGCCTCATTCACAGCACAGAAAAAGATGCGGGGACTCAGAAGACATCCGACGCACCAGCCAGTCTGGAGGCGACGTCATACCACCGTGACAGCGCTCGGGTCTCTGCGCCAGAACGCCCCGAAAACACCCTGTTCACGCCCCAGGACGCCATCATTGCGCAAGTATTCGGCAAGTCTGTCCATCCTGCGGCCGACCCCGCCCATGGTACCCCACCACCGCCTTCGAACGCGCCGCAACCGTCCGTGTCGTTGATGACGTCCGACTCTGTGCCTGCGCCTGCTTCAGTACAGGCCCCGCGCGCACGGCCGGGTCCTACATTGCCAATCTACGACCCCTTCTCGGGTGTGAAGCTCGGTGAACATTCACCCATGTCACCCTCCACGGCCACGCCGGGAGAGCCATCTACCCCTACCCCTCTTCCCACAGCGGACGACCGTAGGCTATGGTCGAGTCTCGAGCGTATTTTGGAGCTACAGGGCGAAATCGCTGCGATGCATGCGGACATGGAGGGTGTCGGGAAAAGCTCGGTGAGCAACCCCCACACGGGTGGCATGACAAGTGGTGAAAGCGGGAATGCTGGGCCCAGGAAGAGAATGAGAAGGGGTCAAACCTTGCCTGTTGGGGACGAGGAACCCGAGGAGCATGAACCAGAGAGTGGGGTGACAGGGGTAACTGTCTCCGATATATCCACCGACCACTCTGATGGCGAGGACGAGGACGACGACGACGACGAAGATGGTGTCCACGGGTACGGCAAGCGGAGGCGAGACGAAGAATTTGCCAGGCTCGCGGAGCAGTTTGCGCAGCGAAAGGCGGCCATTGGCGGGATTATGAACAAGGTTCGTACTTGCTAAAATTCAATATTCAAATTTTGCCCTTCTGACGACGATTCCAACAGCTCGACGCGCTCTCGACGGCTCTGAAGACGTTCCACACACTCCCCCCACCGCTTTTCGATCTTACATTGTCCCCGACCCGCACTGACACGATGTCGTCTGCACCATCCAATGTGTCAGTGGCATCGCCCCCTCCGCTCCACGTGTATTATGACCAGCCATTGTCTCCGTTCTCGTCTATTTCACCATCTCAAGCTAGTCATTCCGTCACTCCGCCAACGGCATCGGTCTCTCCGCCGCCCGTTCCACCCATATCGACGCTGGCGCCTCCTGTGTCCTCGGGAGATCGGAGTACCCCACGGGGACTTGCGCCTCTAGTCACCCCTGCCTTGCCACGGGTGGTATTACCGACCATCATACATGGGGCCCCGCACGTGGAAAGCCCCGCTGATATGGAACACGCACAATCTGTCTTCCGACGGGTATGACTCATGAGACGTGTCGCGTCTTCTTACTGTAATAACACCGGCTATTGTTGCCTTTATTTCCGCTTCGCATATACACTGCCATCGTTGGCGCGTGGATGACGCACTGGGTGACTATTGAAATTTCTGAAACATTAATGGACGCTGCATAGCATAAAGCCGTGAACCAGCCAAAGGGGGACACGATTAGACAAATACATGATACAGTACTCGATCGTGCGTAAATGATGCATTGGATGATTATTGAAACAAGCAACAATTATCGTTGGTGCGTATTGTAAAACTGTGGACTACATAGATATCAGACACATACACGAGCGCACATACATAGCTTGAAGCAAATACATAAGTACTAAGATGCCAACAACAGGAGCCAGCCCAACGTTTGGCAGTGGAAATCTCCTCAGACGGACGCACCCAAAGTCTCCAGCGCAGCTCTCAACTCTCTGATCGCATGCTGTGGATCCTCGTAATCAAGTGCCGAAATGGCAAACCTGCAATGCTTCTGCGCCTTTGCAATGGCTTTGGGCGTCAGCTCTGCTTCTCGTGGAGGCGGGTACGCAGGTACGAGGATGGAGTCATTCAGGGTCGGTGATGCGATGGAAGACATGGGCGGCGCAGGGAACGCTGGTACGGGTGGTAGAGGGGGCACGACAAACGAAGCACTACCTGCTCTCGGGGAACCAAAGGTGGCTGACTCAGCCGCTGATGCATAAGATGGCACTCCAGTGGGTACGAAACCTGGTGGAAGGTCGGCAAATATGAGAGGCGGTGAGGCGACGTCTTGGGCGGGGAAAAGCGGGGATGCAGACGCGCGACTGGGAGGGGAGGATCTACCTGGGGTGTCGAGGGAGAACCGCACCCTACCTCGGTTCAGAGTAGAGTCCTCGACAAGCTCGCCGTCGCTGGCTGCGCCTTCCATCTCGGTGCTAACCCACGCAGTCCTAAGCTTACTGCTACCGGCGTGAGCTTCGGCTCGTGTCATGGGGTCGACAATATGCTCGTGCCAGTTGTTCATGCTGTCTGAGCTCCCAGCAGTGCTATCTAGTCCTGGCGTTCTGGCTAGATCAAACCCTGGTGTGGCGGTAGTGCTCCAGCGCCCGGGGCTGAGGGCTTCATTGTCATGTTTATCTTCACCCACGTGAATCGGGAGTCGGTTTGCACGGGCGATATCAGCAGGCGAGATGGCAGGTGGAGAGTGGCGTTTCGGAGAGCGGGAGGAAGACTTGGTGGGAGGGGATGGTTCGCGAGGGATGGGCCTTGGCGGCGTCGGTGGATGCTGCTCCGAGACATATTGATCCGAGATAGGAAGAGAAGACGCCAGTTCAGGGTCTAGCTGAGACCCTGCAGGGCCGGGAGTTGGGCGTCTGCCCTCACGGAGGGCTTTAGCAATGTCGACTGCTTTCCATTTGGCATATTTTAACTTGCTCTCCGACTGCAAGGGAGTTAACGGGGGTAGATGGACATTCGGAGATGGACATACTGATTCCGAGACGTCGGTCTTTGGGAAGACGCGAAGGACTTCGAAAAAGTTGGCAGCTACCAGGAACTTTTTAGCAATAGATCTGTGAGCAGGAACGGATGAGATGTTGGCTAGCGTGAATGAGAAGGAGGATGTACTTTGTGGCATTTCCAGCCCTGTCCTCGTCGTCTGCCGCTTTAAACACCTTCAAGGCAAAGTTCTCGACATAGGCGGCACTGGCTGGTTCGATGTCGATGGTGTCGTTTGGACCGATCTCCTTCTTAAGGCGTTCGAGTGCATCGAGGAGGCCGAGGAGAAGTTTGTGAGAATTGGTGTCCTGGGTTTTGAGGGATATGCCCAGCTGCGCAGCATAGTAGGCACCTGAATGGTGGTCAGCCAATGATAGGCGGAGAGAGCGACATGGACCATACACCAGTAGGCGACGACGGGTTCACGTTCTACGAGTTCCTCGGCGCGGTGAAGATACGGAGCAATGGACTTGAGACCGACTGACACTGGTGGTAGTCCGAGCGACATTATTGTTGTTGTGATGCCACTGTATTGAGGGGGTGCTTATATACCACTTCGGGACAAGCAGGTGCGTGGTCGACACGAGGCTCTTCTGCGTCATTTTGCCGTTTTCCTCGACCGCAACACCGCCAGTTTCAACATTGACTCCACATTTTACACAGGATGGCTTAGCTTATTGTACCGGAGCCTCGTTGCCTCGTCGTGCGTCCAGCCCGCTATGAAACACAGGTCTGCTGGTCCCAAATCCAATCATTGACGCAATACGGGAAGGACGTTCTACCGATCCATGTCTCGGTTCTGATCGAGACGACCACGGATCTACCTCCTGGGGCGTCTGTCCGACCAACGTCCACTTCCAAATGAACACCGTCGTGCGTTCGCAATCCCTGCTTCTTGTTCTCGTCCCACAGCATCTGCCAGCTTCATCATATCACCATCGATCGTCGTACAACGTGTGATCGACCAATGTCACTGCCAGCAATACCCCAGCGCCAAGATCTTGTCACCAGACTCAGACCCTCCATCCTCCTCGCCCCAGACCTGTCCACGATCCCCTCCTCAACCCTTGTTACGTCCACTACCACTTCCTCTTTCATATTACCATACACCGATCCATCTGGAACGCTTCCCAGCCCCTCCGATGCCGCCGCATATCCGTCCAACCAGTACGCACACTCCTTGGACCTGACCACGTCCAACTGGCTCCCATCCCTCCGCTCCGTATCCTCCATGCGGGGTCTCCTTCTCGCCGAGATGGGAGACTCCACCGTAGAACTGGACCTCTACGCACAACCCGGTAGCTCAGGGTACCGTGTCGGCCAAAGGATCGAGCAGGGCTTTCTCACACCGGGTGGAAGCACACTTCCGAGTATTGTCGGCGCGGCCTTTGAGATGGGCAAGGAAATATGGCGCGAGGATACCCAGGCCAACGCTAGTCCTAGTCGAAAGAGCACGTGGAGAGGGAGGAGAGGCACACTGAAAGAAAAGGCCAAGGCCGGAGACGACGTAAACCTCACCCCCCATGGCGTGGGCTTGTCTACGAGCGACACCTTGCTACAGATTTCTGCTCCTCCCCACAAGAGCACATCTGAATTACGCATCCTCCTCGGCAACTCCGCTTTCCGGCTGAAGCGCAACGCGTCTGTCATCCCACCCGCACCGTTCCACAGAGCCGTTAGTTCTGGGGCCCTCTCTACCGTTGAAAACGACGATTTCCCCCCCGATACTCTTGCTCTCGAAAAGGCGAAACCGCGCGCCCGCGTTGAGATGGACATCGTTCTCGAGAGCGACACTTGCGTTCAAGGCAGTGTGCTCAAAGGTCATATCAGGATCCACGTCCGCAAGAATGCCAACAAGAAGCAGAATACTCCAATTCTCCTTTCCAAAGCAAAGGTTCGCGTCGTAGGCTATGAAGCAATTCCGTATGGAAACACACGATGCACGTTTTATCAATGTACAGCCCTCTTATCACACGTCGCACCTGCTTGGGATTCCGTCTTGGCAAGCCCACCTGACGAAGATGGCTGGGCAGAGGCAAAAGAGGGCATTCACGTGTTACCCTTCTCCCTGACCCTCCCCGCAGACGGAACATGTGGGATCGCCAAGGGCACACTGAACGTTCATTCAGGCGTGGCCCTCAGATATTTCGCCATGGCTTCACTCATGCTCAAAGACCCAGAAACCTCTGCAGAATCCGTTGCACATTTTTATCGGTCTTGCGAGATCTGGCCACGCTTATCGTTCACATCAAAGCTTTCGCCCGCACCACGTCCATTGGTGAGCGAAACCGCCAAGACTGTCTTCATGGGAGGAAGTGGAAAAGTAAGGCTGAGCGCGGCGATGCACAGACTTTATTGGGTTGCTGGGCAACGGTGTGTAGTCCACCTGCGAGTCGTCAACGAGTCAAAGAAGACGGTCAAGGGAGCATCAATTACCCTTCTCAGAACGACGACTGTATTCAAGCCGCTCGCTGGACGAAAGGGAAACACCGATGCTGATCCGGATGCGTGCGAGACGATGACGATGAGAAAGGTTGTCGCCGCAAGCGTGCTTGTGATGGGGCAAAAGTGCACCAAAGGGCATGCAAGTGCAAAAGGGTGGTGGACAGGAGTGCGGCCCGGTGATACGACAGATTTCGTGCACCACATTGTCCTGCCAGTGAGTGTGTTTCCTATCGGATCTGCCGGACCGTCCTGATTGACGAATGATAGTCTGACGCCTTGTCCGTGTCTCGTGTAAGGTTACTGGAAGTGGACTACACCCTCAACGTCAACGTTACCACAGGTGGCCTGTCCTCTGACGTCGAAGCCACCCTGCCGATCAGGATCATCAACTTCCTCTCCATCGATCCTCCACCAACTTCCGCCATTTCACATTTGCACGGACGGCTCCGCGCCAAGCCGCAGCTCGGACGCAGTGATACATGGTACCGCAAGTCCCGGTGTAATAAAGAAGTTGAAGAGACCGTGCCTGGAATGAAGTACTCAAGCACTGATATGACGGTAGTGGCGCAAGAAGGCGAAATGGGGTTGGTTTCTCAGGGTGGAGTTTTCGTAAGAGATGCAAGTGGGGACTCGTCATCCGTCTATCCCCCTTCCGATTCGACGGGTACCATCACACAACGTCTAAACGTTACCGCTTCTTTAGACGAGATCGATCGTGTCATTGGGACCGACTCGCGGATACACAATTTCGTTACGGAAGCTGGACGGCTGACAGGTTCGGGATCAATGGGATCCAGGCTTGGTCTTCGTGGACCTCGTGGCCCACGTCTTGCGCCGGCGGCGGAGGCAATTACATCCCCGAATCCGCGGGAAGAGAGCACGCCTCGAAAGCACCCGAGATCGAACACGTTGCCGGATCGCGTACAAGAACGGGAGAAGGCGAGCAGGGAGACTGTCCCGTTTATTGGGAGGCAACCGAGCATCACGCGTGCGTCTTCGATGTTGGTAGCCAGGACTGGTGCGGATGAAGATTTCCAGAGGATGACGAACAGGTCCAAGTCGGAGTTTTTGATTACTCACTAGATCATGATAGAACGGTGTATCTAAAAAGTTAGTGGCGAACGTCGGAGGGAGAAACTCACTCGACGCTTCAATCGGGTGTTTCGGCTGGTATTCAGTCAGTTCGAGTGTTTCGTGTGTTGGTGGTTGTCGACGCGTATTTCGCTTA
>JBBPNA010000373.1:0-25300 GCA_038090555.1 Boletus subcaerulescens | reverse complement strand
ACCCATCGACAACACCAACACTCGTCCAGACTCGAAACACCCGAATTGACTGAATACCAGCCGAAACAGCCGATTGAAGCGTCGAGTGAGTTTCTTCCTCCGACGTTCGCCACTAACTTTTTGATTTTAGATTGATTGATGTGCGTCAACACGCTTGACGTTGGTGGCGACCAAGTAATCCACCAGAAAACGGATGTACTCGGGCCGGGACGCCGACAGAATCAAAAACCCTCAAAGGTACCTCTGTCAACACGAATCCCCCTCTTGCCACCCCCGACTGCTCGACCCCATAAGTTTCAGCATCAGGTCGACAAGCAACCCGAGCTCGTCCTCGGTGCACACGGCCAACGCGCTGAGCACTGCGACACTTCTATCCCCTTCCTTCGTACGTCCCTTTTTCTCGAGCATGATACCAAAGAGGAGGCGAACCACCGCGTCTACAAACATGGGTCGATCTGAGTTCGTTCCGCCATAACGTATCGTCTAGGAAATGCAGAAGCATCTCCTCGTGCCTCACGAGGTTGGACAGCTTGTACATCAACGTGCACACACCTGAGTACAACCATCTGCAGTGCACGGTCGGTGTGACAAGAGAGTGCGGCAGAGGGCAAAGAACGGCTCTATAGCATGGAGCGTCCTGGGGTCGGTGGATTTACTAAAGAGCGTGAGCCATGCTTGCAGTTTGTAGCGGGAAAAACTCCTTGACATACACTGCATACGACACTGATCGGCTGTGATATACGTCGGAGGCGCTCTATTTCTGCATCATTTTATGGCGTTGGACAGCGACCAAAAATCGAACCATGAATATCTCAGAAATGACCAGCACCTTTGCTTGCAATGGTGGACGATAGAAGTGAGTGTGCGCCGTAAACCAATGCAGAGTAAATCGGGTTTTCCACAGATTAGATAGCAGTCAAGCACCAGACCTATTATCGAAGTCGTGTGGAGGGTCGAGGAAACTGACTGCGTATAACGGGAAAGGAAATCAGTAGGCGCGAAAAACGAAAAGCGAAGCGTGCCAACTTTGCAAGCAAACACGAGAATCCAAGCACTAGCAGTTTCTATGCCATCAAGATTGTTGGCCATGAGATAATTTGCCTCTTCCCGTGCAACAGCCTTCAAACGGCGTAACACAGACGCTCAGACCTCGGCAGCAGCGCGTTGTACTTCGGGACTACAACTCAATAGGACTGCACGAAAGGAGGACCACGTTTGCTGCAAAAGATCCAAATGTATAGTTGGCACGAGAAGATACCCAAAAAGTCGCTAGCGATGCCGTGAGCGCGGCGCGATAGGATGGGGAAGAAAATCGAGGAGCTTGGCTAACGTGTCAGCATAGACAGGTGATAGGGTCGTGCGAAGGTCGTGTGCCAGCTTCTGGAGAAGGCTGGAATCGGGTGAGTAAGTTGAGTAAAAGCAGAAGAGGGTTGACATACTCGAGAAGTGCTAGTAACCCTTTGTCATCAGCAGCGTCTACTGCGGTGATCCAAAATTTGACGATGCCTCTCCAGTTGTGCGGCATGGAAAGGGATTTTTTGGTTCGGCCATTTGGGCAAACTGAATAACGAATAACGATAGACTCAGTTGTCTCCATTGCTGAAGGGACACATAAAAGTGTATTTCGTTGTTCTGAGAGGTGGAGGTGAATGTTGTACAGAGCAAGTGAAAACCATACGGCTATGTCATGGTCAAACTTGGTGAGGTCGAGTGCGGTCGGCAACTGAACGTTTTTCAATGTGATTCTGCGTACGATTGGTACTGAGAGACTTGGCAGGAGAGATTGACCAACGACCCTGAACCGTTTTACGCGGCGATGTACGATAGGCACGTCTTGAGCCAGCGGACAGTGGTTCTCGACTCCTCGTAGTATCCCTTGAAAGTGCTGGGCACGTTGAACTTTTTCTAGATCTCCATCACGACTGCGATGCTCATTACTCTTTCTAACAGATAGGGCAGGCGGAGTCCAAGATGGGTGGAGCGCGAGACCTCATTTTTCCCACAGACGGTTACGGTAACGTAGATCAATTCATGACAGGTCAAGCCACCGTTCTGACAGTCATCCACTGGTTCAGATCTCAGTCCCATCGCCACGGTATGAGTCGGACCACAGATCGATTACATCCATCAAGTCATGCGTTGGAAAGCTCCTTTTTATCCCCATGAAGGGATCAACGGGCTTGAACCACCAACAGGGACGTGTTAGCATAATATGGGAACACATTTCTCGTCAACCCAGTTCATTATCGGTCGGCAGGGTCAAGGTCATGTGTTAAAAGATCAGTTGCGTGCGAGTCCGACGGTCCTCCTGGATGCTTATTCGGTCCGTGTATAAATTTCGCCTGTATACAAATGTTGTCTCATTATCGCCCATCATCTACCCCGTATCTTCCCGATGTCTGTCACCACCTCTATCCTACACAGGACACCGTGGACACCGCCTGTCGCAGTTCGCGGTGAGGGTGTCTATGTCGACCTCGAAGACGGTCGTCGTGTGATCGATGGTATTGGAGGGGCGGCCGTCTCATGCGTTGGTACCAGCCATCCAAAGGTCATCGCCGCCATCAAAGAGCAGCTTGATACTCTTACTTGTCCGTCTCAGTTGATCTTTCCGAAATCACTGACGCCCTCATTGCACTCAAAACAGATGTATACAATATGCAACTGTCCAGCAATCCTGCAGAGGAGCTTGCAAAGTTCCTCGTCGACTCAAGCAATGGAGCGTTTGAACTCGTAGCCTTCTCATCCGGTGGTGAGTATAACCGCAAAATAAGTATAACATACCAACAGTAAACCAGGTTCTGAGGCCATGGAGGCTGTGATTAAACTCGCAAGACAGGTTGGTGATATCCGTGACAAATCATCCTCTCTGATGGTTTGTCACAGTATTTCGTTGAGATTGGACAGCTCGGCAGAAAGAATTTCATTGCCCGTAAACTGTCCTTCCACGGCAACACTCTGGGCACCGTGTCGCTTGCCTATCACCCCGCTCGGCGTGCACCCTACGCAGATATCCTCGACAACGAGCATTTCCATCACGTTTCTCCTGCGTATGCGAAACGCTTCCAAAAACCGGACGAGACAGAAGAGCAGTATGTTGAGCGCCTTCGACAAGAGTTAGAAGACAAGTTCATCGAACTTGGCCCGGAGACTGTAATTGGATGTGAGTCCTTTCCATCCAGGTATAGAAAACAGCACTAAGTTGGGCTCGAGTTGCCGCAGAGACTGTCGTTGGTGCTACCACTGGTGTCGTAGGTGCCCCGAAGGGTTACTTTGCGGCGATGAAGTCCGTCTGTGAGAAGTATGGGGCCTTGTTTATGTTGGATGAGGTCATGTCTGGGATGGGCAGTAAGCTGTATTTCTCGTCCACTGAGTGGTGACATTCATAACTTGTGCTCTTTAGGGATGGGCTCCTTACACGCATGGCAGAGCGTTGGTGATGGAGCGGCCCCTGATCTACAGGCGATTGCCAAAGGTCTTGGTGGGGGGTACGTAATTGCATACGTATTAATGTGTATCATTCAATGGACTCCCAACTAGGTATGGATCTATCGGAGCAGCGCTCCTATCCCCTAAAGTTGCAAGAGCTATACGAGGAGGATCAGGTCTCCTCAAACATGGACACACGTATCAGGTAGACGACTTTTCTTGTGAAACGCCAGAGACTCAGTGTTCTGCTAGGCACATCCATTGGCGTGTGCAGGATCTTTGGCTGTACAAAGGGTCATTGAAGAAGAGAATTTGCTCCCAAAGGTTGTACAGAATGGTGAACTGATGGAGAAACTCCTTCTTCAGGGACTATTGGCGGAAGAAGCACTAGCCAAGCCATTCACATTCGACATTCGCGGTCGTGGGGCATTTTGGGGCATCGAGTTTGATTTTTCAGGCCATGAAGCAAAACTTGACTTCAAGGGAGAAACGTTTGCTATGCTCGTCCAAGCACGCTGCCTCGAGAACGGTCTCATTGCTATGGGAATGAATGGGGGAGCCAAACTTGATGGATCCAAAGGCGATCATCTTATGTTTGGTCCTGCATATAATGCGACGACAGAGGAGATCGAGAAGATTGTGGAAATATTTGTCAAGAGTGTGGAGGAGATTCTGAGAGAATCTCTGGTGTAATGGGATTTCCAAGTGGACTACAGCTATGTACTGCCAAGGCGTCTTGTACTTTTCTATCACCAATACTACGCCACTAGCGTTAGGGTTTTTCCCACGCCTTCACCTATGTGTTGCGGCCGAAGCAATTACAACTTGAATTAGCACGCTCACTCGCCAACAGTTTGTGTCTTTCTCCTTGACCGCGACCTTGTCTTAGACTTCCGTTTTACCCTTTGAATCGATGGCTGGGAGCATGCTCTAAATGGACTTCAAACCTATCCATCAACAAGAGGCCACAAGCTCCAGTACCCCCCAGCTACCCCAATCAGAATCATTACAATTTCCATCCACTTCCACCTCAACTACTGTCTCTGAATCAAGATCGCTACGCTCCAGTGCCAGAGTCAAGGCTGCCAGGCAGAAGGAGAAAGAACGGGAACAAGCAAGAGACAAGGATAGCGACGCAGTGGAGCAATCCAGTGCCCCCTCGGAAAACACACGTACACCCAAGTCCACGACTTCAAAGAACAAACGATCCCGTGAAGTTGCTTCAGGAAAGGGCAAAGCAAAGGACTCTACCGACGATACTACCCGGGCTTCTAAAAGGTGTGTCATCCTGTGAACATTCTAATGCTTTGTGTTGACACTTGTCATCTGCCGCCGGATCCAGAGCAAGGAGAGCCACTTTCCCATCAGCCCCAACATCATCTCTCACTATCAACGAACCGACTAAGGACCGGAAAGGGAAGAAGCGCGCTGCGCCTGAAGCTGATTCTGAAGAAGAGGGGTCCAATTCAGCCGTATTATCCTCCAAACGCACCAGAACCACTGCCTACTCCTTAAGATCCCGACCCGGCCCTTCAACGTCAATCTCTGCACCAATGCCGAAAAAGTCTAGGTAGGTCCAATTATGTCTAGTACAACCCTATCCTAAGATCATGCCCTTAGACCTTCTCCGAACAAAGGCAAAGTGGCCGCTAAGGCTAAGACTGCCGCCACAGCTAGTTCATCTAGAATTCATGATGAAGACGTCGATATGGCTGACCCCGAAATTCTCAAGTGCGAAGAACCGTCGCAGGAAGATCGGAGGGATAGTTGTGTGGATGACGATGATGACGCAGATGATCGTGATAACGAACCTCTACCCATCGAGGGTGACGTCGACGATGGTGGAGACGACGAAGAGCGGTCTCCAACAGAAGGCACTCGAGGATTTGGAGGCCTGGATGAGACTTCTGCGATGGCCATTTTTGGTGACTATCGACATCTTGGCTCATACATGGTATCTCTTTCGGGACGCCTCAAAACCATGCTGAACAATATCAAGTCCACCGCCAGTCCAACCACTCGTCTTGTGACTCTGCAAGAATTAAGCGAGCTACTTTCTATATCTACCGAGGACACCTTGGCTGGTTCCTTCCAAGTCGAAGAGTTCGTGCGTGAGCTCGTTAAGATTCTGGGGGGACGGGGTGTGAATGAAGACGAAGATGAAGACGGAGGTGACGATGAAGATCACGACTCTGATGCCGCTCTCGCCGCAGCCTTGGCAATCAGCGCTGGGGGAAACTATCAAGGCGACGACAACCTCGAGGCTCAAATGCTTGCTTGCAGATGCCTCGCCAACCTCATGGAGGCTCTTCCAGGGGTGGCCCATACCGTAGTTTATCATGGTGCTATCCCTGTTCTCTGCAGCAAGCTGATAGAGATTTCTTATATTGATCTAGCCGAACAAACTCTCAGTGTAGGTTGCATTTTGTTTTGTGCGTCTTGTTCCTCCTGACGGCGCCATTACAGACACTGGAGAAGATCTCGGAGGAGTTTCCGAGCTCCATCGTTCGTGAAAATGGACTTGCAGCGTTGCTGAATTATCTTGACTTTTTCTCCATCGCCGTCCAAAGAACTGCACTCCAGGCTGCTGCAAATTGTTGCAGGAACATTTCCTCTGACCACTATCCTATGGTTCTTGGCGTCTGGCCGATAATCCGCAATTGCTTGGGGTACTCTGATCAAAGACTAGTCGAGTTTGCTTGTCTTTGTGTTATCCGAATCATCGATTCCTATCATCGCGCGTCCACGGAGAACCTCGAGAACATTTTGGATGAAACAGCGATTCGTGCCATTAATCTTCTTCTCATGCCCTCAGGCGGCTCGCCACTGATTCCAGCGAACACATATACCTTACTTCTAAAGGCGCTGGCTACTGCGGCTCGAGCTAGTCCTCGGATTACCATCACTTTGTTACAGGCAGACATCGTGGACACATTGTACCAAATTCTCACCGGGATACTGCCTTCTGCGTCTGCTGAAATGTTTGGGGGCGATCAGGGCCTTGGGGGTGATGTTACACACGTGACGGTAATGAAGAACTTGGCACACCGCTCCAAGGATCAGGTAGAAGAGGCGCTCAGCCTAATATCTGAACTTATGCCTCCGCTTCCAAAAGGTAGGTAATCTCCATATCTGTACAGAAGGAGAGCTCACATACTTTTAGACGGTGTCTTTGACCACAAAAGCTACACAGACAAAGCTTTAGCAAGGATGGTCAAAGCACGGGCTAAGGCCGATCGCGCCGCTGTCCGCCAGGCTGCTACTGCAGCCTCCCATTCTTTCACTGATTCGGTCATGTCACCCGATGCGCCACAGAACATTATCGGGCATCATGATTCCACTCAAGAATCGGATGCTCAGGCTCAGGACACTGACGAGGCGATGCTTCCTGTTTCCGGCGCAGAACCTCTCTCGGACAGAACAGAATTGTTGCGTTCCAAGCCAGATGTTGTTGGCCGTTTTATGCAGTTGATGGTTCCTATTCTCGTTGATGTATATGCTGCGAGCGTGATCACACCGATCCGTGTCAAGACGCTCACGGGTCTGTTAAAGGCTGTTGGCTTTCTAGAAGGAGCCGAACTCAAGACTGCCTTACACGTTAGCACTTTTCATCTCTCTCCGGCTATCCGTTCTGACTATTTCCTCAGTCAGTCCCAATTGCCAGCTTTGCGTCGTCAATTCTCTCATCGAAAGATCACCCATCACTGATCATTGGAGCTCTACAGCTGGTCGATCTTCTTTTGCAGAAGCTTCCTTCTGAATATAGGCCAGCCTTACGAAGGGAGGGTGTCTTCCATGAAATCGAAGTTTCTGCTTCCAAAACACTCTCCACATCGAAACCAAAGGTTCAGGATGCACCAGACCTATTGGTTACGGGTGATATCGCCATTTACGCTTCGTCTGCAATATCGGGACACAAAAAACACCATGTATTCTCTTTGGAGCCAGAAGATGCAATCACGTTGCGTGCTCGTGTCATGCGATTCAAGTACTCGCTTGGCCAAGACGATGGCAGCGGTAACGGTGACGATTCATTCGATGATCTTCGACGCTTGGTCAAAAAGCTTTCTACACCAGACATATCTGAACAAGGCATGGCCTCCACGTTGAGAGAGTTTGTGGACCATTTTGCCTCGGAGAGCTCGATCTCCAGCTTCGAATTGCTCCGAAGTGGTGCCGTTGAAGGTCTTCTTCGCTTTTCCACTGAGAAAGGCCCAGGTTAGTCGATTTTCGACTGTCCAGGACATGCCTACTGAGAGTATGCAGTACCCATCAAGCGCCGTCAAGAGATTCTGTTTGAATCTTTCACCCGGTTATCCAGAATTGGAAGTGTGAATCCATCCCCCCTTTCCGTTTTGGTCAAGAAGTTGCAGGAAAGCCTGACGAGGATGGAGAACTTTGAGGTGGTCACAATCGCGCAAGGCAGTGACGGTAATTTTATTTTTGTGTGCATGGTCGACCATTGACTTAATCTCTTCAGACTCGAAACGAAGCTCCCCGTCCTTACTCGCTCGCCAGTTACGGCTTCGCTTGGTTGCGGACGACGACTCAGATATCCCGCGAAACCTGCAGAACATGGTTGTATCGATTCACGCAATCGCGACATTCCAGGCCCTCAACGACTACCTCCGCCCTCGGGTTGCCGGAACGATGTCTAGTGGACGCTTGTCTAACATGCTTGCTGCATTGGCTGCATCTGGCTTCGGTCCAGCAACTGCTTCCCGCGCACCGCCTGATCACGAAGCAACTCCAGCCACGATAGCACCTGCGGTACACCCACCCTCGTCATCATCAGATGCCCCCCCGCCATCGAATGAGGTCCGCCGGAGACGTAGCCAACGTCTCAGTGTTAAGAACGGAACATCAGGTTCATTTTCGGTGGTTTCTGACAATGCTTCCTCTGCTACGACCAGCTCAGCTTCAGCTTCGGACAGTATTTCAAGGCGCGAGGAAGCTTTGGTTCAGGAGAGCGGGCTCACTACTGAACTCACAGATGATGAAGTCGATGCGGAGGTCAGGTTCGACTCTCCTAGCGACGATATATTCTGACATTTAGGTACATAGGTCTTTGAAGAGGACGAGGACGGAGACCTAGTTGCTGACAAGACTATAACGTTGTCAGTTGGCGAAGGTACGTCGCAGAATTTGTTCTCGTCATTTTGCTTACATGTGCCATCAAAGATGATGGCAGAATTGAAGCACAAACGCCTGACGGCACCCGCATAGCGACACCGAATTCCTCGAAGGGAGGCGTTCCATCTCTATCATCGGTTCGGCAAGGAAATGTTCAGAAATCCTCTTACGCCGCGGCTCTCAAGGCGAAACCCACTGACTGGCATCTTCAATTCTGGATGGATGATCACCTACTTCCACTAGATTTGACTATCTATGGCGCGATCCATCAGCATGAGATGAGGAAGAAGATCGGTTCATTGCCATCAAGTGCTATGTGGCAAGGGGTATATACGATCAAATTCAAGAAAGTCAGCGGACCACCTCCCAGCCAAGAGCGTAAGATTTCTCATTCACCCTGACGTTCTAGCCAAAATATGCTAATATGTGCACCAGCGCGAAGCGAAGCAGTCGCAAGGATCCGATCACCCAGCCCTACCCTTTCATCGCTCCCCGATGACGCCCCTCATGCTAAGATACTGCGTCTCCTTCGTGTCCTCCACAAACTCAATGCAGCGGAAGCTGAACGTCCTATAAGGCATCTTGAACGCCATGCTTTACCAGAGTCTGCGTTTATCAATAACAAGCTGACGGCCAAGCTCACCCGGCAACTAGAAGAACCAATGATCGTTGCGAGGTTCGCCTCGTTATCCATCAATATCGATGATAAATACTGATGTTTTCTAGTTCGTGTTTGCCCGACTGGGCGATTGACCTTCCCCAAAACTTCCCTTTCTTGTTCCCATTCGCCACTCGCTACAACTACTTGCAATCTACATCATTCGGTTATGCACGCCTTATCCTCAAGTGGCAAAGTCAACAGAGCCGAGGACAGGACACTTCACGGCGTGACGATGGAATCGGATTCCTAGGTCGACTTCAGCGCCAGAAAGTTCGTATATCACGCAAGCACATTCTCGAGTCTGCGGTGAAGGTGTTCGAACTTTATGGGTCGTCCTCTTCAATCTTGGAAGTTGAATACTTCGAGGAAGTTGGTACTGGTCTTGGTCCAACCCTCGAGTTTTACTCGCTTGTTTCCAAGGAATTTGCGCGGAAAGACCTAAAGATCTGGCGTGATGCGGATGCGAGTTCTCCTGGAATCTACGTCCATTATCCTGCTGGACTTTATCCGGCGCCGATTAGCCCCGATGACATAGCGAACGATGGTGGACAGTATGTGACTCGTCCTAATCCATTATTATCCTGGCTCATTTGTTGAAGGAAACGAACCCACATCCTTCGAGTGATCGGGCAGTATGTAGCCAAAGCGATGTTGGATTCTAGAATCATCGATCTTTCTCTCAACAAGATCTTCATCAAGCTTGTTCTTGGGGAAGAAGTTCCATTGACCATTGACTCACTTAGGGTGGGTGGTTGGTTATGGACTTGATAATATCAATATCGCTCACTCTGTCTTAGTTGGTCGATAATGACCTTGCGAATTCTCTTGCCAAACTGCAAAGCTATGTGTCCGTCAAAGGGCAGGCTGAGAAGGTCAGTTCTTGTTTACGTTCTATCCACTTAAATCCTTAGCTCTGTTCAGCTGCTCACGCGTAAAGTTGCGTTAATGGACATTGTCAATGTCGAGGACCTTGCTCTTGATTTTACATTGCCAGGCTATGACATTGAGCTCAGAGTGCGTGAATTCTGAATCCCTCCCTGAGGCACCTCTCCTGACCCACCTCCAATGACCAGCCCGGTGGTCGCGACATTACTGTGACCTCGGAAAATGCGGAACAATACATCCACGAAGTCTTGGATGCCATTATTGGGACAGGGGCTCGACCGCAGGCCAAAGCCTTCAGAGAAGGGTTCTCAAAAGTCTTTCCGATTTCTGATCTGCAGGCATTCTCTGCAGATGAGTTGGTGATACTTTTTGGTAACTCCGACGAGGACTGGAGTGTCGAAAGTGCGTTTTGTACTGCCTCTATTAGCGTAGCGCTGACATGGTATTGCAGCTCTCAACGAAGCCATCAAAGCTGACCACGGGTTCAACGGAGAAAGTCGCTCAATTCGCGGGTTGATCGAGCTAATGTCTGCATTCGACATGACCACACGACGTGATTTCTTGCAGTTCATTACTGGAAGTCCCAAGCTACCCATCGGAGGTTTGTCTCTTGCAGGCTCATGACCGGTTGATTTGACTGCTCTTCCACAGGTTTCCGGGGCCTTAATCCGCCACTCACCGTCGTTCGGAAACCGCACGAGGCTCCGCTCACTGCTGATGACTACCTGCCCAGCGTAATGACGTGCGTCAACTACCTGAAGCTTCCAGAGTACAGTTCGAAGAAAGCAATGAGAGAGAAGTTGTGTACAGCTATGAAGGAAGGAGTTGGCAGCTTCCACTTGTCTTAAGTAATATTGTGTTTCCATTTTTTTACGCATTCATTATCTTTTTCCTTGTTCAATCGTGGTAATGAGCATTCTGCCTAGTATGACGCTTACACAATTTTGCTGCGGAACGTGTGGCACTTGTGTTCAATGCGGTGCTACCTGAGGTACTGCTGAGGACCTCCTTACTCCGTTTCCTTTCCCTTCGAAGCATGTATGTCCGTCCGGACAGGCCACTTGTCGTAAAGTGTACTTTTGACCGGTCGAACAAGCACATCAACTTTGCATCGGCCAAGAATTGTTCCTATGATCTCCTGAAGAATAAGGTGTGTCCACGTCAAATTAGTAATGTCAACAAGCGAACGAGATCAGTCGTTCGTATATACTAACTCATCGTGTAGATCGAACAATGCTTCTCCCTCTATGCTACGCTATACGTGATATCCTACAAGGACGACGATGGCGAAGTCACCGACATCTCAACGGAATCAGATCTCACTGAAGCCATACAATATTTCCAGGCCGGCTCGGATGATCCACCTCTGTCCTCTGCAGCATCTATACTCTCGGGCAGGAGTTTCGGCAGCAAACGACGCATCACTCTACGAGTTCATATCACGGTGGACTACGATGGCCCCAGCTTAAGCGATACGTCGAGTCTGGCAAGCTTGGAGGAGTATAAAGGAAGGAACAAGAGCAACGGAGAACTTAGTTGGACAGAAACGAGTTCTACTGGCAAACCGGAAGATGATGATCGTTCCCGTACGGCTTCACCTTTTGAACACGCTCTTTCCTTGTCAGCGCAAGACAGAGGAGCGGCATGGCTCCGAGAGCAGAACGAACGCACTATCAAAGCCATGCTGGGCTCTACGCCTGAGCCATCAGAATCCGACTCTCGATCAGTATCTATGTCATATTCAGAGGACCAACGTTCGGAGGAAAGCATAAGCGGCGACCTTGCGCTGCAACGAGATCCACGGGGGAAGTATTATTACTCCTATACCGGTGGGAGCTCTTCCACGTATGATTCAGGATACGAGGACGGGTTCAGTATCAAGGACGAGAACGAGGTTTCCACGAGCTCGTCATCCGGGGGTGTGCGGCCCAACAGTATGCAGCTCAGTTGGCTTGCTTCGCAGCGGAAGATCCACGATGAAGAACCT
The DNA here is from genome assembly GCA_038090555.1 of Boletus subcaerulescens. Lineage (NCBI taxonomy): Eukaryota > Fungi > Basidiomycota > Agaricomycetes > Boletales > Boletaceae > Boletus > Boletus subcaerulescens. Next base: position 13,205 of record JBBPNA010000373.1, on the reverse strand, counting down.
GGTGGAGTCTCCGCCGCACCCTCGTCTACTTCGGAGACTTCCTTCACCTCCACCCCCGACATCCCTCCGGATCTCCTGCAATTTCTCGTACCTGCTGGCCCTCCTCCTGGCACGCTTACGACGTGTTCCGAGTGTGGGGTATTGCTAGATGCCATTCGCTATGTATGCACAATGTGTGGGGAAAAGGAACCGATATCTCATCCCCACGTGCCGAGTGAACCGAGTCTTGATGTTGGCAAGGGAAAGGAGCGGACCTCCGAAGCCATATATTCCTACCCACCCCATCCACATCCACCCTTTCAACTTGCTTCTTCCCCATCTCCCTCAGGAACGGACTTGACAGTTTGGAGTCGCTCTCCACATATCTGTGACGAACATCGCAGCGACAAGCCTCTGCCTTGTCTCCCATCCTCGGGACCTACGTTGTACAGCTCTCGGGGACCCGGTCATCAATCTGAGTTGGAGAATGTCGGCTACGAGCTTTGCTCCGGATGCATAGAATCCGCGGGCATTCACCATGCGCTTTGTGCCAGTACGGAACGAGTGGGCAGTGTTAGTTCAGGGTCTACGTCGCCCGAGGATGCAATGTCGGAATGGCTACGTTCTGCGCCCCGGCACAAAGGACAACTTCGTCATGCATATTTCGAGAAAGTATGGGGACCCAGTGGTTGGAATGATGTCGGTGCGTACTTGGCCGCCAATTCTGAATATTTGTTGCGTTAACATGGACGGTGTCGGCTTTAGAACAGGAAGACATGCTGACATGCAAATGTTCAACTTGTAATACCGCGATTACCGGGAAGCGCTACAAGTGCGCATCTTGCAAGAAGTTCAATCTCTGTCGTGCCTGCTACAGGTTCTCGATATTTTACTCTGAATTTTGGCCGCCTGCTCACCAGTAGGTCTTGTGTTTCCAGTCAAGTTCATGACATACATCCTGCCCACGCTTTCTTGCTCGTAACGGAGAAACCTGCGAGGTTGAAGAGTGAACCCGAATATCTACCCTCTATGGAAGACGCCAACGAAGAACAATGTACGCACCTAGCCCATAGAAGTTCTTGACTAACCCGTTACTCCGCAGCCATGAAGCACCCAGGGGTTAAATGCACACAGTATGCACCTGTTTTGATAACCTCTGTGATTGTTAATTTTTTTCTGCCCCTGCAGTTGCCTCCAAGACATTCTAGGCGCCCGTTTTCATTGTGCAATTTGTGATTCTGTTGACATCTGCTCTAACTGCGAATCGGCAGGACTTCCAGGGAACCTAGACTCGTCAGAGGGAGGGCATTTATCTTCGCATATTATGATAAAGGTCTGCACTAATCAGTTAATTCTTCGAAGCCATTTATTTGATACTTGACAGATTCCCTACCCACTCGAAACCCATGAGGTTCAGACCGCATCGCGCCGCGCCATTCACCTCTGGACTGACCGGGATGCTGCACATGTTCTCACCACACCCCACTCGAAACCCTCTTCCGTCTATTCTTCCTACGCGCAGACTGTAGTGGGTTCCCGCATGCGTCTCGCGGCGCAAGATGATCCACCGGAAGATCATCGGATAATCTGTGATGGATGCCGTGAGGTTCGTGCATAAACTGGGATAACAATGGAGTTTGACCACATATTCTTTTAAAGACTATTTTTGGAACGAGGTATCAATGTGCAACATGCTCCTCGTGTCCTACCCCATTCAGCCTGGTCCGTGTGTCTACTTGCATGGTGCACATTCCCAGCTAACTATAGCGAAAGTGCGCGTCTTGCGAGGAGCGATCGTATATGCTCCACGATCCTATGCACGCGTTCTTTAAGCTCCCTCGGCCAGTCCATCGCCCGCTTCAGTCCCCTACTGGATTCCTGCCTATATTGTAGGTTCCTCTTTTGTTCGTGTGCGGATTGCAACATATGAGCATCTTTCTATAGATATAAAGTACCTGTTGGGCCTGTAGGTGGCCTGCCTCCTCACGTGGACCATAAAGGTTTGCGGGTGTACCGCTTTGCAAGAACGTTCTCTATCTCACCCTCTACTCAGAATACTTGTCCTTCCTTGTACATCCCACAGCACTCTGTGACCGCTGCCTGGAGCGCATTCAGGGTGCCTGGTTCCGGTGTGCATACTGCGCAAAGGATTTGTGTGCAGACTGTGAGGCTCTTGACACACACGATGCAACACACCTATTCGTCGTTTTCAAGGCATCAGTGAGATCCATACAAAAATTTACTGCGGTAAAACAAGCTGACAATTGATTCTCACTAGGTTGATATGCAGCAATTCCGGTGATGTTCAAACTAGTTACAGAGAGGAAGTATGCTAACATCTATAGCAGACAGTTTGCAAACTTGGAAAATCCTGCACCCATTATCTCGTTCCCTGTCTATCTGTAGACATATATACCCAATATAACATTGGTTGCATTGTTCTTAGTTGCATTAGCACCGACGTAATATCAATGATTTCGTCTCCAGACCTGTGCGAAACCGAGGGTACGGGAACTGTGGTCCAGGGACGCGCTGTAAACTCAGCTCTTTTTAAAGCCTGTTCCGTCGAGTTGAGATTAATGAATGCGTCCGAAATGTAAGAACGAACCAAGTCTTCTCCTCTCGTAGAACAAGTCCGTTCTGCTGGCACCAAGATTCACGATCTTTGGACACCCATCACGATCCTTCTCGAGTCTCGTGCACTCTGCACAGTAATACGCGTCCGATATACCTAGAGGGAATGGATTATTGTTAAAGCACAGTTTGTGGGATGCAGTAGAAGCGTACCTGGAGAACCGCAGATGATACATCTACCGCCATAAGTCCCAAAGTTACACTCATCACATATACGAACGAGGGTCTCAGGGCGAACATAAGAGTCGCAGACAGGGCTGTGATAGTGTTAGCAGAAGGAATAGGACATGATTCGAAGGGAAGCTCACCATTTACCGTCGCATTTTTCACACAAACGTCCGATAGCTGATTGGCGGCCATCAGTGGCAGTGAGAGTAGTTTACACGATGTCACTCACCGATTCCAGGCTGACGCCTGCACATTATCAGATCTACAAGGTATTGTGAGATAGGAAATGTGATAACAGCTGACCGTGCTGACCTGGATGATGTTTCGACATGGCTGTGTGTGGTCAAGAGCCGGATTGCTGATTGTTGACAGTTGTTATGGCTGCTTAAGGACCGGGTGGCTGTGCTCAGAGGCGTTGAGTAGGGTACCAAGCACGTTGTACTTATATATCTGCTAATGAAACGGGGAGCTTTCCCCACCGCCGCGCCATGATCTCCTTCCCAGCATCCAACTGGCAGTCCTCCCTCAAACAGAAGTCGACGACTCGACGACCCCGAGACACTTCAGATAACAGCCATGGCCGCGTTATTTCCACCATCACCCCTCGCCTGTATCTCTCGGATCTCTATTCTGCTCGAACAGCAGGCAACCTAGAACGACTTGGCATCACACACATCGTGTCCGCCATTGAGGCAGACGTGCGCAAGGATTTCGGGGATAACGTGACGGTCATGCACGTCCCGATTCGCGACGACGTGGACGTCGACATTGCTCAGTGGTTTGACAAGGTCGTCAAATTTATAAAGGACGCGTTGGATGCGGATGAGCAATACAAAGTGCTCGTGAGTGGAACATGCATGTTCGCTTGGCGTAGTGTGTCGATGCGAATATGGGTGAGCAGGTCCATTGTCTGCAAGGCATATCCCGATCTACCACCCTCGTTTGCGCTTACTTGGTTGCCACGACGCCGATGCGGGCCACGGAGGCGATCGCACATGTACAGGCGAAACGCGGCATTGCTGCGCCTAATTCTGGGTTCCGGCGTCAGCTAGTGGGCTGGGAGGGTCAGTTTGAAGATGCGAAGAGGAGGGCAGCAGAAGAGCGGCGGCGGAAAACCAGAGGCATGGGTGCCTTGGGGGACGTCCTGTCAAAGTGGATGGGCATGTCCAAGCCAAGTAGGGGGCGTTGAAGGCTGAAGGTGGGCCTCTACGTCAAGGATCATTTTAATGATACCCCAAGTGTATTTATTTTCGGTGACTGCGTGGGTTTACCTAATACATGTCCTACATAACCGTGTTGACGACGAACACTGCGAGTCCACAACCAACACATACACTACCAATCGTCGGATTGGCACATTCCTTGAAAACCATTCACTCGACGCGACCATAATAAATCTCTACGGGATACACAGAGCGACATAGACACGGAACGAACGGCAGCGTGGCAACAAAAGTGATCCCGAGATCTTCAGAAACCGTTAATCATCGACATCTCTCGCCGCTGCCACAAAACGTCATCATACACGGTTTCAATCTTTATCCCAGTCTAGAATGCACGCTAAACATTCCTCCACGTCTCCTCGCAAATCCTCTCGCCACTCTTCCGCATCTTCCAATGCGATCCTCCCCCATTCCACCCCGCTATCCACGCTCGAGCAGGGTATCGCTGTCCCTTCCGGGGCTCATTCTTTGGCCCATGAACTGGCGGTTGCATTGATGCCTGACCCCGCTGGTGGCGCGTCAAGGCTTTTGGCTGAAGAGTTTGGTATCGAATACGACGAAGGTGCTCAAGGCATTGACGACGACCCTCTTGCTAGACATAACCACGAGGACGCCAGTGTAGATGACGCTCATGGAGCAATCCTCAACGGCGGCGCCAGCTTGGCGGATGAACTGGGTGAAAGCACTCCGGGGAGCAGTCTAGCAGCCGAGTTTGGCAACTTCGTGGACGATGAACTGCACGGTCGGGATGACGGTGGCACTCGCGACCGGAGCGATGTTGACGGCGCCAGCGACGATGAAGACGAGGACGCGATTCGGCGTGCTGCGCTGGCTCAGGATGCCATGGAGGTCCTTGCACAAAATCTGGCTTCGACGGATAGGTTCCTTGCCCACCTACGAACTATCGATACCACCTTTACTCTCGAGAGCCTTACAACGGACATGATCAGCGGACTCAACGATGCCGTGCGTGACCGCGAGGGGCAAGTGCGCGAACTCATCTCACATGACCGCGACTTGAAGCGTATCGCTACGGAAGTGGGAGGTATGGACGTGCTTGGTGATCTTGACCCCCTTGAGATTATACTCTCCGAAGACGAGCCAGAGCGACAAACTCGGGAGTCGTATAAACTCGATTCCGTCGCAGAGGAAGAGGAAATCGCGGAAGGGGATTCCCTGTATGCTTCCTCATTACCTTCCTCCCCACAAAAACGCTATTTCGCGCCTGTGTGTGCATCTACCTCACCATCTTCTACGTCGTTATCCTCATCACAACCTGCGAACAAAACATCTCAGCAGCCCCAGTCATCCATATCCACTCTCAATATTGCTCTCCCATCAATGACCCATATGCGCTCCCACACGGCATCCTTCCTCGCGTCGCTCACGATCATATCTGAGCAGTCTCAGGTGAACAGCGCAGCCACCGCTGATGCAGGACGCAAGATTCGTTCTGTGAGGAACCAGCTTGCCAAGTGGAAGATGGAAACGGAAGGCGCAGAGAGGAGCCGGTTAAAGATAGAGAAGTGGGAGGCCGAGAGCATTGGACGGAGGGATGGGCGGGTGGTGGTGAACGAACACATGAGGGCGTTTGAAATGGCCATCGTGGAAGCGGGGATGAAGACGCAGGCGATAATGGCGCGATGAAGGGCCGAAAGGACCACCTCGGTGACGTGTATTTGACAGTGGACATAACTACTAGTACCCCTTCACACACTAGCAGATATACCAGTACTTGTATTTATTCTTTTCGTTTTGCAGACTATCTGACTAGCTATAGATGTACGAAACCACTCTACCAGAGAGCACAACGAACCTGGAACTGCACGCGATTGATGTGAGAGGAGAGACATGTCATACAATATATACAATAGGGTTATTAGCTACTATAGGGTAGGATAGCCGTAACATGAGGGAAAAGAGAGTTTCGTCAACAATGTCGGGTATGCAAAATAGTGTTCATGCTGTCTATCTCCTACCTAATCCACTCAGCTCCCATGCCATCTTCCGCTGAACGAACGGAATACTTCCAAGCACCCACAGCATCCAGGCACGGACCGTTGCGGAGTCGATTGGGCACCACCAGAACATCCTCTCTCGATACTTCATGCCCCCGACCGATAGGATGCGTTTCGTGAACGTGATCACTTCGAGGGCACGCGCGTGTCGCGTCGTGGTGAACTCGCGCAGGATCGCGTCCGCTTTGGAAAGTGGTTCGGTCTCGGTAGCACGGATGTGCTTCGTCAGCGCTTCTCCGAGGAAGATGGCATCTCGCAAGCCGAGGTTCATTCCCTGCCCACCGGCGGGGGAGTGAATGTGTGCAGCGTCACCAATAAGGAGGACGGCGCCCCCTTCGTCTGACTCTCCAGCACCGAGACGGGTGAAAGTAATATCAGCGATGGAAGCGTGATTGCGGAAGCGGGAAGACCAGACAACGTCTTTGATACAGACTGGTTTATTGGGGTTAATAGCGGGGTCTGATGCGAGGTAGTGCTGTCCAAATCGGTTGACGAGATTCTGGAGATATTCCTTGGGAGGTGAATGGGGGATTTCACCTTCTTCCGAGGGTACACCACACCCAATGCGGTATATTCTTTCAGAGAGGACCTGGCCCTCGGCTGCTAGAGATTTGTTCAAGGAGGATGGTAGGGGGAAGCACAAGAAGAGACTTTGAGGGGACAATGTGAACCCCGGCGCGAAGTTGTCTGTGTCTGTGGTGTCGAAAGTAACATCGGCAAGAATCATCTGGGCTAGGTTGTTGTCTGCGTCACCCTCGACGGTCGTTGGATCGGAGAAACCTATCCCGGCCATACTACGGACCTAGGTGTCGTGAGGTTATGTTTGAATATGAATGCTAGAACGCCTTACCACAGAGTGCGCCCCATCTGCACCAATCACATACTTTGTCGTGATGACCTTGCCATCTTCAAAGGTGACGTCGCTGAACTGTGGGTTCTCCGCATTGCGGCTCAGCCCGACTACTTTCAAAGGACGATGGACGATGACACCGAAACTGGCGAGCTTCTTTTCGAGCGTACGTTCTGTAACGCTCTGGGGAATGATGAGAATGTATGGGTGCCGAGTGTACGGTTTGAGACTCTCGATATGAGGGCTAATGAGCTTTGTCGAACGAGTTCCGATATTAAACGCAGTAGACTTTGTACCCTGCGATACCATTTCGTCCCCGCAACCAATCGTGTCCAACGCCTACACAATGTCTAGGTGACTTTGACATGAATATGAACCAAAGACAAGCTTACCTCCAAGGTAGCGGCATGAATTATGGCGGCTCGCGAACTATTTTGCCCTTGGGATATGGCATCGACAATGACGAAATCATAGAAGCCATGATGGAGGAGAGAGAGAGCAGCGGCAAGTCCGGCTGGACCAGCACCGACGATGAGGACGGTAGTTCTAGAAGGAAGAGACATATAGAAGATGTAAACGGAGGAGTATAAAGACGCAATGAAGGCCCTGCGGCCTTATATACGTTCTGTTAGACCAAGTCATCGGTGTAGAATGAAAGCAAAAAAGGGGACGTCGCAGGTCTGTATGGGACTTGGACTCGGAATGCGGTGTCGCCCAAATAGTGTATGACTCGTAACGGATGACAAGTGGTGCGGTGTACTTACCAGCGTGAGCTTGCTACAGCAGCCAGATGCCACCACAATTGGGCAAGGACCCCGTTGCGTGTCCTCGCGCGACGCGGGCGCATCGGCCATTCGGATGTACCTCTGATGCCCGATCGGAATGATACGGATTGCCCGGTAGGCAGGACACGGGCACTTTACAAGGTTATGCAAGAGATGTGGGCCCGGGGCGCTACGCACTTTTGTCAATGCTCCCGAAATCGATTGGGCTTGTTCGATCCGACAAAGGGAGCTATTCAAATGGATGGATTCGAGTGAAGAGTGAGCAGTGCACAGACACCACCTGAGCATTGAGGGCCATGTATCATAGCGTTACTTGCATGGTTCTCTTGCATAGTAGGCGTGCGATTGAGGCGCATCATTGATTGATAATTGATGGTGACAGTGCCTTCTCCGATCGGGGGGTAACTTGAACAAGTCACTATCTGACGGTAGCTGTCAGTATTTCTGACTCAATCTATCGGTCCAACACTAGACCCGACGCTGCAACGTCAACATTGTCGTAAAGACGATGTCCTCGTCGCAGGAAAGCATGTGCATGACGGACACGCTCACAGCACCACTAGCGTCCGTCACCACACTTTCCAACACCCTCTTTCAGTCTTTGTCTTCACCACATCCGCATGCCAAGCCCAGCATTGCCCCACCACCCATCCCTGCTTTCTTTCATGTCGAAGCATCTCTGGCACGCGCGCTGGCAGAAACGGCCTCACATCAGAGACGACAGAAACGGATCGAGGAGCTCATCACAGAGATTGGTATGATTGAAGTGAGATGGCGCTCGATCGTCGAACGTATCGAGCAAGGGAAGAGGGAACTGGAAGCTGTGGTTGAGGAGGGTGAGGAGAGAATCGAAGGGATACGAAAAGCAAAAGAAGGTGAGCATGTATCTATCATTTATGTTTGGGATGAGTCTAAGAGTACATGATTTGTGCGCAGCGTCGATACCCTACCCCGAATTACTCGCGTACGCGCAATCACTCAGCGCGTTCACGTCTGCCCCGCCAAACATGCCTGACCTGAATGCACCTCTGAACGCGGCGCACGGTGCACCCCTTCCCCTGTTCTTCCCGCCGTTCCCGAACGAGGAGAAGATGAGGAGAGGTAGATTGAATGTCGAGAAGCCACTCGGAGGGCTCGGAGAGAGTCACAGCGTGAAACGTGAGCGCTCTTGTGATGTGCTGATTGACGGACCCCAGTCATGTCATGCTGTTATTTTCTGGCAGCCCGATCACCGTCGCCTAAGCCGACACAAGCGACGCGCGACCGGCCTGGTGTTAACCCCTACCGACACGAAGTACGGACGCAAACGCAGACTGTCTTTGACCTGGACTTGGATCTCAACCCGGACCTATGACTCTGTACTACACAACTGTGCTTACATAACTGTCCCATACTCTTATCGTTCGACTGTCAGTCTCAAATTTTTATTACTTCAGTTATATCAAATGGCCGGCTATTTCTCGAACCACACCCAGTCTCAGACCCGCTTCAGCTCTACCCAGCAGCAGTCCCAGAGTACCACAGCAACGACCCAACAGGACTCGTCCAGACCACGTCTCCCTGCTAGCCGCCACTTCTCCACCTCTCTTGCAAACCGTGATCCCGAGCCTGCTCTCACAAAGACAGCCGGCTCGTCCCCCTCATCGGGCACCGTGCACCCTCTTCGGAATACGTATGTTCGTGCTCATATCCATCTTCCCTCTCTGTGCTTACTCTCCCCGATCGAATTCATCTCCAGTTGGGTTTTCTGGTTCCGCCAGCAACGTGCCCCAGGAAATAAGATCACAAATTACGAGGAGGGGATCAAAAAAGTCGCTTCATTCTCCTCCGTTAGTCTCTTTCTTTCGCTGTGTTTCCATCTCCCTCAATCCATCCCCCCAGGTCGAATCCTTTTGGTCCCTTCACACTCACCTTTCCTCGCCATCCTCCCTCATACCCACAACTGATTATCTTTTGTTCCATGCCGGCGTACGCCGTCCTGTATGGGAAGATCCCCTCAACCGTACCGGTGGGAAATGGATCATCCGACTAAGAAAGGGTGTTGCGGACCGCGTATGGGAGGATCTCGTCTCCGGCGTCGTGGGTGATATGTTTGACGAATGCGGAAGCGGTCGCCTCAAGGTGGATGGTGACGGGAATGTCAACGAGGACGAGGACGGCGAGGAGTGGCCAGAGATTTGTGGCTGCACAATCAGCGTCCGGCAGAGTGAAGATATCGTGGCTCTCTGGAACCGCGTCGAGGCGGATATGAGAGTACGTGAGAAAATCAGGTGAGTACAGCACCATTACCTTGGTGTCGGTAATTGGTCTCATGACCATCGGCTAGGGATACAATCCGTTTGGTCCTCAATTTACCCCAGTCTACGATAATGGAGTACAAGTCCAACAACGGTACTTTCCTCGTCGCCAATATCTTTGTGTTTGGTTTAATTTGCCTTCGCTGCAGACTCATTGCAGGACAAATCCTCATTTCGTAACTCTGCCATTGAACGCACACACCCCATTTCTTGATCGGCTGTCAAACTGTGACTGGGTCCTATTGATGGTATAGTTGGAAGGGATGCGCTCTTTGCCTTGAACCCGAAACCACCCGGTCATTTGCACAGACGCGATGAAAACGGACTGGAGTTCGTCGGAGATGTACACCTTTACATTAGGCGAAAAGAGGACTCGCTCCGTGATGACAATCACAATCACTTTCAAGGTCATATGATGAGCAGTGAGCTAAGAGGTTTACGCAGAATGATAGGAGACAATTGGATGAGAATATAACACAACATGATGGTCACCTCTCCGAGGAACCCGTTCAAGTATGGGCATGGGCATGGTTTCGCAGATCATACAACGTTTTTCCATAGTATGCTCCCGCGCCAGCACTTGCCAGGGCCAGGACGACGGGGACAGGGCCCTTGGTGAGACGTGGGAGTGAGGACGCCAACAAAATGGCGGAGGCGCCTATTCGACAACGCCGAGAGTAAACGAAAGGACCATGGTAGGTAGAGAGCCTTACCGAGAGCGCCTTCGATTCCATTTGGTGCACCCCTCTTGATTTGCTCCGCACTCCAGATGTAGAGTACACCGACACTAGACCCGACAGTATGTGGTGAATTGCCAGCGTGGATTTAATACAAGGGTATGAACCTACCCGATGCCAGCGACGATGGAGGGAATAGAGCGTGTCCTAAGATAGCCCGTGACCCCACCGGTGATGCACAAGGCGCCAACCGCATAAGCTGGGATGGCAGACTGTAGGACTGGCATGTCAGTGCTAGAGTACCACAGGACGAGTTCGAATGAGCTTGCCATGGTATATTGAATATTCGAGTAAGCTTACAGATACAAGTTGTTGAGGGAAGGAATACGAGGCTTGTGAACGTCGTGTGGAGAATTCAACTTGCGGCGTGTGATCGCAGTTACACATCCTCAAACTCATACCAATAGGTATGTATGTACTTGGATCGTTACTATACACCCGAGCACACGCAAGCTCAAGTTTGACGTGGGTCATAACCGTCTGCGTCAACCCGAAACACTGGATACATCATCGGATGTCCTGCTATTATGCAACGGACCGTCATATCGAGTCGAACATATATATATAATGAAGTGCCACGTACTATTCTCAGTTAGTCTACGATTCGACTTCTCGCTCACCGCCGCTGACATTCGATAACAATATTTTTGACTCTTGAGACCATACCAACATCATCGTCATGCCGCTTCCCAAGGAGAACCAAGAATATGGCACGAGAGAGTACTGGTAAGCATACACAAAGCTCTACTGCTGGTACCTCCTGATAATCCGAGCGAGTAGGAATTTGAGATACTCCCAGTGAGTATCAGACCCACTTCTAACGACGGATCGCCTAATCGAGAGCAATAGGGAAGATCCAGATGCTCCTTATGATTGGTTCAAGTCTTACGCCGAACTTGCTATCCATTTACGGCTCTTGATACCTGACAAGACAGCTAGGATACTGGTCCTCGGATGCGGAAACTCCAAGTTCTCGGAAGACGTAGGCAAACAAGCACTCACAAGCATCACAACACTGACACATGGCTTGCTAGATGTGGGAGGATGGCTACCGAAACATTGTCAACATTGATGTGCGTCACTTTGCAATCGATGTAGACTTGCTTCCATTCTCACCTCTTTGCAGTACTCGCCGGTCGTCATCGAACAGATGCGAGCACGTCATGCCGATTCGCGACCAGATATGGAATGTACGTCCTGCTACTGATTCCGAGTATGCCCTCGCGACTTTGTTGCAGGGCACGAGATGGATGTCCGTTCTTTGTCGTTTGAAGATGCTTCTTTCGACGTTGCGATTGATAAAGGTGAGTAGTGATTGTTCTCCATAGATTTTAAACATACCCTGTAAAGGAACGATGGATGCGATGATGACCTCGTCTACCTCTGTTTGGGTTCGTGCACATCAGATACTGTCAGATGACTAAACTCACTGGTGAGTGGACAGGATCCTCCCGAGGATATCATCAAGGACTGTACTGCAGAAGTATCTGAAGTACTCAGGTGCACATTATCATGGTATCTCTGGTGGTCAAAAGGTTCAACTCAACTTGTTGCAGGGTCCTCCGACCTTCTTGTACCTTTATCTACATCACGTTTGGTCAACCTCACTTTCGAGAAAGGTTCCTCACTGGCCCACATTCTCCCAGAACTAAACTAGAAATAAAAGTGCTTGGGGAATTTTTCCATTATTACATGTATGTACTGCACAAAGTGGACTAGCCTACACACCCAAATTAGGGTTTTAGACAGGCTACCCACCAGTGCTGCTTCGAGTGTGTGAGGGTGACATCAGGCATAGTGGTAGCGGGAAAATCCGAGTGGCTATACAGAAATTCTAAGCTCCTCACACTCTCAGCAGTGTAACATTTGTAAACAATGTCAGTAATATAGGTCTTACATTACATCAGCAAAATGTATATTTTCTAAGACTGTCTGCTGAAACTTTTCACACTTTTCAGAACTTCTACTACTTTTCCAAAGTACAACTACTTGTCGAAGTTTGTGAAAGTCTCAGAAGTAGATTACAATGAGGTCATCTGTATTGGGACAAAAAGAATGGGGCTGTAGCAACCAGTGGCCCAGGCTATGTAGAGTGAGCACTTAGCACGTGGTAGCAGCTACCATTTGTGGGCACACATCCACTATAGAGTACTATATGGACAATTATCATGCAAATGTCTGCTACAAAGTAGAAATGGGAGGCACTCAATATTCACACTGACTATGGGAGAAGAGCCTTGGGACCAGACAAGGGCAATTGGGGCAATCAGCGAGCCCTCATGCTCAATTGAACACTGTGGTGACATGAACTAGCATGAGAGGGGGCTGTGGACAACAATGGGGCACAAGGAGGCATGACGGGGGTGATGAGCAAGCCCTCACACTCGATTTGAATGCAGATGCACGTGAATGAGTGCGAGGGGGCAGTAGATGATGGCGGGGTGCAAGGAGACACGAGGGAGTGGCAGTAGACAATTTTCCATAGGAGGTCACCTGATCTTGTTGATTGTTGAT
>JBBPNA010000372.1:0-25421 GCA_038090555.1 Boletus subcaerulescens | reverse complement strand
CTCCTGTCTTCTTTGTTCCAAAGAAGGATGGAAAGAAATGTATGGTTCAAGATTACCGATATCTTAACGAACATACGATTAACAATAACTATCCATTACCGCTCATATCCCAGCTTGTGGACAAGCTAAAAGGAGCTAAACTATTCACAAAAATGGATCTCCGCTGGGGATACAATAATGTACGCATCAAAGAAGGAGACGAATGGAAAGCAGCCTTCGTTTGCCATCGAGGGGCCTTTGAACCACTAGTGATGTCTTTGGCCTATGCAATTCTCCGGCTACCTTTCAAACAATGATGAACGACATATTCTCGGACATGGATAATGTCTGTGTCGTCTATATTGATGATCTAATGATCTTCACAAAAACAGATAATCAAAAGGAACACGATCGGATCGTACTTGAAGTACTACGCCGATTAGAAGAAAATGATCTCTTTGTTAAACCAGAAAAATGTTCCTTTCGCGTTAAAGAAGTCGAATTTCTTGGGATGACCATAACCCCTGACGGAATTCGCATGGATGAAGACAAAGTAAAAGCAGTTCTTGATTGGCCTACACCAACAACTGTCCGACAAGTTCGCAGTTTTCTTGGTCTAGCTAACTTTTATCGACGATTTATTGAAGACTATGCGCAAGTTGCTCGTCCTCTCAATGACTTAACCAAGAAAGATACTCCATTCAAATGGACTGACTCACAACAAATCACATTTGACATGCTGAAAAAGAAATTCACTACTGCACCCATTCTCGCATTCCCGGACAATGATAAAACATTCCGACTAGAATCCGATGCCTCAGACTTCGCCACGGGAGCTGTGCTCTCTATAGAAATTGATGGCAAATGGCATCCAGTCGCTTATTCTTCCCATTCCATGTCACCAGAAGAACGCAATTATCCTATTGCAGATAAAGAAATGCTCAGTGTTATCAGAGCCTTGGAACTCTGGCGCCACTACCTAGAAGGAGCACAATTCGAGTTTGAAATATGGAATGACCATGAGAATCTTCAATGGTTCATGGTTAGACAAGACCTTAACTGTCGACAAGCTCGATGGGCTCAATACTTATCACGGTTCCACTTTAAGTGGTTACACAAACCAGGAACCTCTATGGGGAAGGCAGATGCTCTCTCTCGACGAGAAGATCTCGCTGAAGGAAAAGAAAATGACAATAAAGGAGTACTGGTTATCCCTAAAGAGTCAATTACCAACCGACAAATTGGGACTGTCGTTTCCTTAGCAACTGATGCCGATACCATCCGTAATCGGATCAGAGATGCCACCTCTAGATTAAATGAAACTGACGTCACCAAATTATGCAAAGAATATCAAATCTGTACGGAGCAAGAAGATTTGCTAGCAGATAACAATAACAAGATCTTTGTACCCAATGTCGACGATCTTCGCATGGAAGTACTACGTCTACATCATGATACTCCGCTTGCAGGACACCCTGGAGCAGAAAAGACATTGGAATTGGTTCAACGAAGTTATACTTGGCCCGGCCTGAGTACATTAGTCAAGGACTATGTCTCACGCTGTGATCGCTGTGCCAGATTCAAAGGACAAAACATTGCACCCGCAGGAAAGCTACAACCCCTGCCTATACCAGAAGGACCGTGGCAAGATCTCTCCGTGGATTTCACCACTGACCTTCCCCTTTGCAACGGATTCGATTCAATCCTAGTGGTTGTTGATCGATTCTCTAAAGAAGTCGAATTCATCCCTTGCAATAAAGCTATATCAGCTTTGGAAACCGCTAAGCTATATATGACCCATGTCTGGAAACAACATGGATTACCGAAAACAATCATATCTGATCGCGGACCACAATTTGCTTCACAGGTGATGCAAGACTTGTGTAAACGATTAGGAATACAGCCTAAGCTGTCTACCGCATTCCACCCTCAGACGGATGGACAGACAGAACGAATGAACAGAGATTTACAGCAATACCTTCGTCTCTTTACTTCTGAGAAGCAGAACGAATGGGTTAATTGGCTACCGCTTGCACAGTTCTCTTATAACTCGAAACGACAAGCTTCCACACAGAAAACCCCTTTCTCTGTCACCCGCACATATGAACCCCACATTGGTTTTGAGCAACATATTACTAAAGCACCCACTGCTGAGCAGTTTATAACAGATATCGCTCAAACCATTGATCAGACGAAAGCTAATCTTGCAGCTGCACAAGATCATATGAAAGCACAAGCCGATAAACATAGATCCGCTGTGCCTAGCTACTCCATATCCGACAAAGTTTGGTTATCAACCGAACATTTGAAATTGACATGTGCTTCGAAGAAGCTCTCCGAGAAATGGCTTGGACCCTATGAGATCATAGATCTAATCGGGCCTAATGCAGTAAAACTTCGCTTACCGCACACTATGAGGATTCACCCGGTTGTGAATATCTCTCGTGTCAAGCCTTATAAGGAACGTCTTGATGGTCAACCCACGTTTCGTCCTGGACCAGTGACAGTCACAGAGGAACGGGATATTGAATTTGAAGTCGACTATATTGCCGACTCTAGATGGAAAGGCCGCCGCCTTGAATTCCTTGTCCATTGGCAAGGATATACAGAAGAAGATCGCACATGGGAACCTGAATCTAACCTGTCTAATGCCAAGACAGCTATCGACGAATTCCATAATGCACATCCTAATGCGCCTCGACGGCTCCGGATGACATCATTTGAATTCTTTAATCTATTCAAGCATTGTGGCAAGCCCATACCTGAAGTACCAGAAAATCGTCTTCCTTTCGATCGACTTGATGTTGATTGAACCCCTGGGGTGTGTCAGGGTTAACAACGCGCTTATATCCATACTTCCGGTTGAGCCTTGCTCCCACAATGTTCTCATTTGCCACTTCCCTTGCTCTCTTCTATTGCGCCCTTACCTATGCCAATCCACGTCGCCTCAAATGGGTAATTAATATGCCCGGCTTGTTACCTCGCCGCCCCACATGCTTCAGTGACCCCGCGGAAATCCGCGCTTATTATGAAGAAAATCCTGACGTCATTCATTATCTGGATGACTTTGTTGACACCTCCGGTGATCCAACCAGCAATTGGGCTGGTGCACCTGGCCCTTCTTGGGATTATGGTTTCTCTGACCACTGGAATATGGTCTATGAAAATAACAGTGAAGTGTTCACTATGCACAACACTCACTCTCTCTGGGGATCGGACGACGAAACTGTTCCTACCCTGGACACACCCCCTGATTCGGATCAGGGTGATGCTTGGGGAGATGCAGATTATGCACGGGACTTCTCCGAGGACTTTGATGAAACTGGCTGGCCACATGGCGCTTGGTCCTGGGATAACCCGCGTCCCTTCACATTCTTTTGGCCTCCTACGTTATTGGCTGATGCTGAGCAACAGCGAACATTGCGCTCTTGGCACGCTGCTATGCAGTGGCCGTTTGACGAGTCCTTGATCAATCAGGATGCTTGATCGTAGGGGGGGGGTAGTGTTACAAACGCCCCTATTTTTCCCCTATTTTTCCTTATTTTTCCAGACGCTCATTCGCTCACAATTCACCAAACACTCCAATAGCCTCTATGTTCACTCACTCGCTTACTTTCCCACAAAGCCCAACTTTCTCCCACGATATTGATCTTGCAGTAACGCGCTCTAGATTAACATGCGACGCGCCTCATGCGCGCCTCATGCCTCCTATCCAACACATGCCCGCACAGGTATGCTTATCCTCCAATAAACACGCAACTCATGTTGCCTCATGTTTCCCAGTCTCAGACCTAGTAATACGAGTATAGTATCTGTAGATAAGCACTGCACGGTCTGTGCGCATGTACTAGTAGTATAAATACTATAGCCAAGTAGTACAAGACTCTTCAGTCTTGTTCTCTTGGAGTTTTCCCAGAACATCCTCACTAGTACTCTTGCGACTACAAACACTAGACCCTTAGGTGGGTTCTGGTCGTTTCAGCAACTGCAGTCCAGTCCAGTTGCCAGTTGCTGTACCAGTTGCCAATTGGACTTTTAAACACTAGATTTTATCACATTTCATAGATCTAATGAAACATGGCTTTTGCATAATAGGGTCAAATGAGCAGTTGCAGGCCCTGTACTTGTCACATATGCTACTCAACATTTGCATTCCAATATAACTTAGCTACAAGATGTCATCCCAACCACATCGACTTCTGCCTCACAGCTTGTTAACATCACATCTAACCTAAAGTCCAACCTGCTCACAGACTTGTGATTGAAATCTGAATGTGTCACAACCCAGATTTTATCAAGTCCAACTCCAGTCAACTCCAGAATACCTTGGACAATCCTTGACCTCAAAAGCAATGAACATTTTCAGACTTGTACCTCCAGACTTGTATCTTCATTAACCTTCTTCAGTTATGGTCTACATTTCACCCATTAATTGGTATAGCCCATTCCAGCTGTGTTCTGTGCTCCGACACTCATCATCATTCTCATCCTATGTACATTGTCTTTGTGCAATAGTTATGGACCTAGACTTCCTCCAGGTTTTTAGTGTATATAACACTCCTGTACTCTCTGTCATACAGTAGTATGAATATCTCATCCCAACTAGAATCTTATTACTTCCAACCTCACTCCTCACTCCTCCTTATGATCTTCCCCTAAAACCCTTGAACCTCTGAAATATAAGGGCCCATGAGTCTGACAAGGGTGTGACACATAAGTCCTGTGCCGATGACCTCACCAACTCTGCTCCTTGATCCCTCCATTCTTCAACACCTTTGAATGTCACTGCTAGTCAGTGACCCACGTTAAACCCCCTATGCATTATCTCTGAGTGGACTTTAGTCCATTATCTCCAGACCTGATCCATTACCCCTAAGTGTCATGACCCAGATATTACCAAGTCCAACTCCAGTCAACTCTGGACTCATACCTACATTAATCTCTTTCAGCTCTAGTCTGCATTTCACCTATCAATTGGTACAGCCTGTCCCAGCTATGTTCTGTGCTCCATCAATCAACATTCCACTCCTATGTATATTGCCTTTGCACATTAGTTTCGGGCCTGGACTTCCTCTGGATTTCGAGTAGTATATAAATCCCCTGTATTATTCTGTTGTACCTTCAGTATGAAAATTAACTAAGTCACCTCTTTTCGAGTCTGACTTCCCTTCTTCCTTCCTCTATCCTAAATACAAGGACATGGGACCTGACAAGAGCACAACACATAAGTCCTGCATCAACATCTTCACACCTCCATATCTCTGTACCTCTGCACCTCTGCACCTCCATTGACTTCAGTCCAACCTCTGTTCCCCCCTTACCTATTTCTCTTAGATCTCACCAGACTTGAATCTAGAGGATCTGGGCTTGACAGTATTTTGATACTGCCTCTTGTCACAATCCCTTCCACATCATCATGACTATGTGTACCACTCAAACCTCACATGCCAACATGTTGCAGTCTGCCTTTGGCAGCACTTACACCATATCCAGCAAATTCATCAGCTTAACCCAATGCACCACACCTTTAGCTTCTGCAAGGTGGCATACCGGCACTGTGCCATCTCTGCTCACTCCGCTCCCTCAAGACCAAATTTCAGAAGTTTCTTGTTTCTGGATCTTATCAGAAGATGAAGAGCACAACTGGGGCAATAGATGCCCTGAAATGCCATTACCAGTAGCTTGAGCAGGAGGTGGAGGTGGAGGTGGAGATGACAACCCACACAATCCTGACAGCAATGACACCACTATCAGACTCTGAACACCTCTTCAGATGCAAACTCAAAAAAGAAGAAGCCAACAATATCCTCTTGGCGTTGGAGCCATTCAACCAACTGGCTAATGCCATCTGTGATATGACTCGCCAAGCTCTCCATCACAAGAGTACTACTAACAACACAAGAACCAAAGTCTGAGAACCGGACACCTTCAATGGGTCAGACCTGAAGAAACTCCATTATTTTGTAGTGCAATGTGAAATCAAATTACAAGCCAATGAGAAGGCTTTCCAAAAGGACTGAAGCAGAGTAACCTTTGCATAGTTGTATTTCAAAGGAATGGCCCTTGACTACTTCAAGCTGGACTTGCTTGGAGATACCACTCTGGCCTGTTGTTCTCTTTGGATAATTGATTGGCAAACATTCCTATATGAACTATAGTCTAACTTCGGACTGCATGGCCCCATTGCTGAAGCAGAAGCTCAACTTGAGCAACTGTGCATAAAGGACACTCAGTGAATTTCCAAGTATATTGTTGAGTGGAACTGTCTTGCAAACCAAGTCTGAGAATGGGGACCTGGTGCTTTCTACCAGAGTTTCTACATCAAACTTCTGCATTGCATCAAGGATGAGATCACTTGTCACAGCAAACCTGATGACATCCATACCTTCATGCTCTCTTTCAACAAATCGATCAGAGGTACTGGAAGCATAAGGAAGAAATTTATTCACCAACTTGGACCCGACGTTACAAAATGGTCTCTGGGCGATGAGGTTTATGGTCTCATTGGAGGGGTATGGATCTCTGATTTATACTAAAGTGGTCTCACAACATCTTTTCTAGGCAGCATATGCCAAGTATGTTATATGTAACCAAGGTCTATTGATCAAGAAACCTGTTACTTTGTCATGGGTGGAGACAGCAAGCATTCCTGAAAACTATATCACAGGTGTGGGTGGCAATTTCATGCCCAGTTGATGCCACATCAATTGAGTATCATGAGGGCCTGATTATTTTTATATTGTGTCAGCCTATCAAGCAATGGTCAAATATGGCCAAGTAAACAAAGGCAATGACATTCTCGTTCATGCTGTTGGTCCTTTGTCTGTTGTCTGTTGACCGTGACGCTGTCATGACCCAGAAATTACCAAGTCCAACTCTGGTCAACTCCAGAGTACTTTGGGGAACCTTGACCAAGGGGTAACGGACATCTATGGAGTTGCAACTCCGTACTTGTACCTACATTAATCTTTTTCCGTTTTAGTCTACATTTTCACCTTCTGATCGGTACAGCCTGTTCCAGCTGTGCTCCGTGCTCTGTTGTTCATCATTCCGATCCAATGTATATTGTCTTCGCGCATTAGTCTCAGATCTGGACTCCTTCTGGGTTTCGAGTAGTATATAAGTCCCCTGTAATATTCTGTTGTACCTTCAGTACGAAAATTAACTAAGTCACCTCCTCTCAAGTCTGACTTCATTTCCCTCTTTCTCTACCCTAAATACGAGGACACGGGACCTGACAAGGGCGTGACACATAAGTCCTGTGCCAACATCCTCACACCTCCATACCTCTGCACCCCACACCTCCGTACCTCCGCACCTCACACCTCCATACCTCCACATCTCCACACCTCCATACCTCCATCCCCTTTACCTACCTCTCTCGGATCTCGCCAGACTCAAATCCAGAGAAACTGGACTTGACAGATGCGAAAGATGGAGAGAAGGTTCTTCTGAATGTTAATTCGAGGTGGTATAGCCAGATCCTTCAGCTGAATCTGCATGTTGACAAAGGAGGCGTAGTCCTCCCAGATGATGTATATGATCTGTGGTGTGTGAGTGTGAGTGTGAGTTGTGCAGCATGATCACTCGGACTTACTGCTCGGACAGCCTGCAAGCAATGTTTCTCTTCAATGTCACTGTGCCCTAGAATAACCCTGACTGCCACCACAGAAGGCAATCCTGGCTTCCAATAGTTTATAGGAACCATCTCGATGAAAGGTTCCCACCAACAGCAAAACTGTAAACGAGACAGATGTTAGAACAAATAGATCAATATGAGTCACATTTTCCACATTTCCCGACTGCGTGGAAATGTGGGATATGCAACACAGTGAGACAGTTGGATTCCTGCATTGCCAGTACATGTGGAAATGTGGGATATGTGACACAGATGGACAGTGTGATTTCTGCATTTCCACTGGTACTGGAAATGTGGGAAATGTACCTTGTATGAAAGGACATATAGTAAGATACATGTGTGTACCTCTTTCAAAGTGTTGTCGATCACTTTCAACTTCTTCATCATATGGGAATAGTTTTTTTTTAACAGCACCATGACCTTTGACTCGGACAACTCACTGTTGTCTATCACAGTCTGCAGAATTTTGATCTTTGGAATGCACCACTTCAAGGACTCTAGAGCCTTATGCTCAACCGTGTCAATGGGAGCATCGGTCTGCAGGATGGATTCAATCACCTTTGGTAAGTCCTGTATCAATTGGACATAGTAGTCCAGCAAAGCTTGGTGTCATCAATGTAAGTACTGGTTTGTGAAAAGGTTGGCCACAGGCGACTGCACACCCAAGTGTTGAATGAACACTGAGTCCATATACTCCCAGATCATGTATCCTGCTCCCCTCAAACCCTTCATCCCTGACTTTATCTGTGTCTTCTGCAGTCCCAGGTAGATCTTCTTCAGTTTGCCACATGCTTTCCTCCATTCGTCTCCTTTGTAATTGACAATGTTGTCCAGAATCATATCAACTGTCTTGTCATCCAGAGGGGTCATGTTGAAGCACTATAGTACGTAGTCCTCCATGTGTGTGACCATGAATGCCAGCACCTGTTTGTGGTCAGTGAGTCACATGTGCAAAGAGTGAACGTGTAAGACAGACAACTTACACTGCTGGATGTCCCAAGCAATGTGCTGAAACAGCCCTTAAAGACTTACTTGTAGAGTGAAGCTTTGCTAGGTCACTACTTGCTAGAGAAAGACAAAAGAGAAGAGATGATAGAGTCGCCTTTAAGGGGAGAACTCCAAGAGAACAAGACTGGAGAGTCTTGGTCTACTTAGGAATAGTATTTATACTACTGGTACATGCGCACAGACCAAGCTATGCTACTACTATATATAGTAAGTATCTTTGATACTGGGTAACATGAGGGGAGAGCATGTGCGATCACACATGCGTAGTGTGCATGTATGTGGCAGCATGAGATTACAGTGTGTATCTAATGTGACTGAGAAACATAGATGTGGGTGATGAAATGTGCATGTGTGAATAGAAGCGATAGAGCAGAGATGAAAAGAGAATAGATTAGATTGTGAAAGAAAGATAGGAGTTTAAAGAAAAAGAAAAATGTTAAGTCCAAATGCTTAGCATAGCGATTGTAACATGTGCAGTGAAGTCACATCAGTTTCATGTTGTGTTTTCCATCAATCATGTGGAGTCCCATTGGCTCTGCATGCTTGATAAAGTCCCAAATATACTTTTGGGACAACATGTCTGCACATAACTGTGGCATCCCCATCACACTGTCCATCAAATCAACATCAAGGTGAGTTTTTCCACCACTTTCATCATCCTGAATTGATGAATGAGAGCCTGTTTGGGAGTCTGATGGTATACATGTTTGCTTTGGTTCTCCGATGAATGGAGGCCTAGGTCGAGTGTGATCAGTGCTGTCAAGGTAAATATCAGCACATGCACTACACAGGATGCATATCCTGCAGTTCATGACTTGCCTGAAATGTGTGAAATGTGTTTGATGTCATTGGTGCATTTTAGAGCGGTCATAGAATACAAGTGTACAGTATATGAATCACTACTGACCTGAATCATACAGAATCACCATCCATTGTCCCCTGAGAGTGAGTGTCTCCCGAACCGAGTCTCACTTGGGCTTCATCATCTTATTCTCATATTGTATCTCCACCTTGGTAACTGTCTTGCTGTCCTTGCTCTCTAACTCCTCTAAGCAGTGGCAGATATTGCTTCAGTTTCAAACATGGCACATAAGTTGTTCTGTAGCTTCCTTCCTTCACATTGGTCTTTGATAGGACAAGCAGTATCACTTTGGAGTATGAAAACCTATCTGCTTCCTTCATCAGGAAGGATTGTACCAGACAATTGACCTGGTCTTGTTTCAGTGGTCATGGGTTCCACATGCTGAAGTGCACGTCTGACTGGTTCATGATCATATCCAAGTGAGTGTATCTGAAGATTGCTTTGTGCATGCAGTCGTCTATGGTAAGCTTGTGTTTGACTAATGCCTCAAGCCTTCCCTTGCCACTTGGTCGACTGTCCAACACGAGGGTATCTCCCACCTTGATCTTCTGTTCCATCTATGGTGAGCACAACTCCACTTGTACGATCCTTCATTAATGACTTACCTTCATCTTATTCGTCCCACTCTGCCAATGGATCATTTCCCATATTAGCCATGCAGATGTTGACTACTGTATCATACCATGTACCTTGTCCTCCTGGTGGTCACATCTTTGCTAGTACCACCTTCATCACTTGTAGTAGCTTTCTTCTTCACCATTGTGTCATAGATGTAGTTGGTTAGATTTTGTCTGTTCTCTGTCAGGTGTGAGTCCAAGTCCAAGTCAATTCAAGAGTATTGACTCACAACTTATGTATGTCCCAGTGACATCTGATTACGAACTGGAATGACCATTGTGCATGTCTGAACCCTGTCATGTGCAGTGAGCTGGAAGTTTATTGCATCATGGACCCTTATCTGGTGTTTTAATTCCTGGCTCCTTGCATTGAAATGCTGGAAATGGCGTGTGGTGGTCGGTGGTGCAAGTCACGTGGCCGTGATTGTGATGGTTTCCTGCATTCCCCATTCATTCACATACTATGTACCATACTGATGTAGTATATCAATATTACCACCTGCTGCGCATTCCATACTTCACATAATATATTGATTCTACTACCTGTGTCAGATAAGCCATGTATGCATTGTCACCATTTCCCGCATTTCAGGGTGTCCCGGAAATGTGGAAAACTGAATGTGTGCATTGTCATTGTCATCATTGTTTTCTGCATTTCAGAGTGTCTCAGAAATGCGGAAAACTGCGTGTTGACCACCCACCCACTCATTACTGTACATACCATAGCAGTTATTTTACTATGATGTCTCCCCTGTGTGTCCATTGTCATCACCAGTGCCCCGCTCTGTATCACACAAATGTGTGTTGTCATTCATATTTTCTGTATTTCACAATGCACCGTTCGTGACCTACTCTTTCTCTGTAATGACATTGTACTTCATGTACATGCACCATGTTCCATATTCAAGTACATGTCTATTGATCCTACATACCACATCATAGTCTAGACTTTCACCTGTTGTCCTTTCCGTATTGTGCCGTTCTATACCAGTCTTCATTCTGTACTTGTCTGGATGATACCAGACATGCTCCTGCATTGCCTTGTTGTATCATTGCAACATAGTCCATTCACATCAACTCATTTACTTACCTGCTTCCCCTCCTTGTCTCTTCATCCATGTCATCCTATATCAACCCTCCTCATTGTTGTTGCCTGTCTCCCTCCTTTCTGTCCTTCATCACTGCTGTGCCTAAATACATATATTATTCACTGTGAATGTCCATCCAGTAAGACATAACTGCTGCCACTCACCCATCTGCAATTTTCAATGTGACACCAGTATCTCTGCCACTCAGTGGTAGGGTTGAACAAGCCTCACAACCATGTCCAAGCATGACTGTGACCTTGACATGGCTGACAAGGTTGTATACCACAACATATGGGAGATGAGTGAGACAGATGACAGCATACATGAATATGTACTCACCTTAGTTTCTGCTGATCAGTGGTAGGGTCAAATGTGCCTCACAACTGTGTCCAAGCGCAGTCTTGATATGGCTAATAAGGTTGTCATGGGAGATGAGTGATACAGATGACAGAATACATGGATATGCACTCACCTCAGTACTCCCTCTTGTTGTGTAACCTTGACATTGCTGACTAGGTTGTACATGAAAACCCACACGCAATGAGTGAGACAGACAACCCGTCCCTCACAGCCTATGAAAATATCCAAGTCACCTATGTCTCATCATGTAACCAGTAATCAATCTAAGCTGAATTCATCCACAGACTATTTTACCTACCTCAAGTTCCCGTCTGAGTCTCGCGTTCCCTTTCAACATGTTGCGCCGTGCCTCTCTCCACTAACTTGCCCACCAAATGTGTACCACAATGTGCCCATACACCACACTCCGATTTGTCAGTCCCATTTGCCAAGTTGCCGCCATCAACATAACCTCTATCATTTTACTAATCCATTCAAGCATGCTCCTTCACACCAACTCCCTGCTTAGTCCATCCATTCCCCAATGAGTGCTCCTTCAACTTCTCATGCAAAGCTTTGCTGGCAACCCTACTATGCTTCAATCCAGTCTACCCTCCCTATTTTGTTTCCCTCTCTCATATGTACCCCTCCCTTATCCACACCCCTCCCTATTTCATTACCCCTCCCTCATCTGTACTCCTCCCTCATCTGTCTGTCTCCCCATGCTTTCTCCAAATCTGACCATCTACGCCATCCACCTCATCATCCCATGAGTACAAATCTGGATCTAGCCCTGAGTCAGTCTTGTTGGTGAGTTGCTCCCACCCCATTCTCATTTACTTGCTTAACCACTCCTCCAAAAATCAAGCCATGAAAGCCCTATATGATATTCGGCCTCAACAAGACATATCCTCCCAGTGGTGTCCCTGATGTCAGGTTCAGATCAACAGATCCTATCTACCAATACACTTCCCTCGACTTTCCGCAACATCCATCTCTCCTCCCCAATATCACCAATGAGGTTATCTGTCACTAGGTATCTGCATGGGTATGGCAAACCCTCATGAGTTGTGGATATGGGTGTCTGTGGATAGGGGTGTGGGTAGGGCCATATCACACCCATACCCATACCCATACCCATACCCACCTATGGGTTTACTGATATAGTGAGGCAGTAAGTGCCACCCCCAAATCTAAAATTTTTCGACATGACATGACCAAGTGTTCAGCAACCTCATAACACACCATACATCTGACTCCATAGTACTATGCCAAATGAGCTCTCATCAAGTACTGCTAGGCAAACTACCAAGCTGACTGACAAGGCCAGAACAGCTCTTGAAGAAAAGCTATAAAAGAAGTATAAAGATGATCATGATGGTGACAGGGCTAATGGAGCCACCTTTCACTCCAAGAAATATAAGGATTCTCAACACACAGGTCAGTACTACAATATATGATATCACAAGAACCTCGAGATCACATATACAACAGCACTGCTTGATGTGAGAAAGGATACCAGCACAGCATGACTTCACAAGCAGTCATCCAGTAGTATCACCAAAAAAAAATCAGTTTGGATGGCATATCTGACAGTGATCTTGGTACAATGACCACAGAAAATGATGGCAGGGGCACAAACAAGTTGTCAGAGACCATATTTCTCCTTGTCGAACTCCGGCTGAGATCTGGAGGGATTGAGGTTGATGGAACGAAGTCCAGAGGTAGTAGACCAACTCCAAGGATAATGGAACGAAGTCCATTCGGAGATGATAGATAGGGGCTCCGATGTTTGTCACTGACTAGCAGCGACATCCGGAGATGTCGGAGGACGGAGGGACCAAGGAGCGGAGGGGGTGAGGACATTGGCGCAGGACTTATGTGTCACGCCCTTGCCAGACTCACGGGTCCTTGTATTTCAAAGGGTCAGAGATTAAGGAGGAGATGAGGAGATCATAGGGAAGGAGCGAGATTGGAAGTAATAGGACTTTAGTTGATTTTCATACTATTCTATGACGGAGAATACAGAAGTATTATATACACTAAAAGTCCGGAGGAGATCTGGGTCCGTAAATACTGCGCGAGGCGATGTACATAGGAGCAGAATGATGATCAGAGCGGAGCACGGAACACAGCCGGGGCGGGCTGTACCGATTGACAGGCGAAATACAAGCTAGAGCTGAAGGGGGTTGATTAGAGGTACAGAATTCGGAGGTACAAGTCCGAGATATGTCCGTTGACTTGAGGTCAAAAGTACTCTGAGGTATTCCGGAGTTGGAACGGAGTTGGACTTGTCAAATATCTTGGTCTGAGGTAAAACAGTGTTCCGAGGTATTCTGGAGTTGGCCGGAGTTGGACTTGGTGGATTTCTGGGTCGTGACACAAGTCCACCAATGAACATTCAGAGGCTGAACATGACATTGAGCAAGAGTCGACAGACAACAAGGAAGGTGCACCTACCATGGTAGCAGAGGATCCACCCCTCGAAGAAGACCTTGGTGTGTCATTCCATTGTCTTGTTGATTATGTGAAGTAATCAGTACATAGAAAAAACAATGAAGGAGTGGACCTCATCTATCTATGCCCTTTTTGAGCCTGTTCCCAAGATTGAAGAGATAGATGATTGAGTGGCACACATGTTCTGATGTGCCACTTATGGTTGCAAGACAAAAATTCAGCAGTTTCTTGATACCAAGGATGCCCACTCGACAGGCAACATGTGCAAGTATGTAAGGAAATGCTGGGGAGATGACGTACTTGCAGTAGCTGACAAAGCAAAGGATGTGACAAGTGCATGCACCAAGGTGATTGAGCCATTCAAGCAGAATGGCTCAATTGTTGCAGCCTTCAAGTGGGCCGGTCAGGGTGCTGTCAGATACTCACATAGGCAGCATACACACACTGAGACAAAGTGAGCATTCATATCTGTATTGTCGGTTGACAGATTGACTTACCATATATGTCTAGGGCTGAGATTATATGTTGGGTGTGTGAGAGCCTGTGGCCATTTGAAATTGTCAGTGACTGAGGGTTCTCATCACTCATGAAGACTGGATGGCCAGAGTATTACTTACCATCACCATTGACTGTGTTGTGGGATGTCCACCTCGTTTTTGCATGGACATGGCAATGGATAGCAAAAATGCTAAGAGTCAGTAAGATCCATCTACAACAAGGAACAGTTACTCATGAAATACAGAAATATGACAGGAGAAATTAACTTTACCACAGATGCATAATCTTCTCCCAACTATTGTGCCTTCGTGGCATTCTTGGTACACCTGAAACATAATGGTGTTCTGCTTAGCTTTCAGTTAGACATTGTGGAGGTGCCTAAGGTGGGAAAAAGACTCACAAGTCTTCTATGAGCTAAGCCAGTCTTAGTCACATATAGATAATGAGCTCACTGCAGAGTTCAAATGAATCCTGGAAGATTTTGGGGTGACGGAAAAGGTTAGCTTGTTGTCCTCAGTAATACCATGACTTACCCGTGTATTAGATACTATGCATCACCTGCAACAACACTTCAAACAATGATGTGATGATTGACAAACTCAAGCAGTGCCTGCTCAAGTTTGGTGGGCACAACACTTATGTGCACTGCTTTTTGCATATGATCAACCTTGTGGCAAAGAGCTTGATCTATGAGTTCGACATAAACAAGAAGCAGGGTGCATCACATACCAAATACATGGATGAGGATGTTGAGTGGCTGGAGCACAAGCTCCAAGCATTGGCCAATGGAATTGAGTATGAAGAGGTGGAGGTTGATGGAATCGACCTTGACAACCTTGAAGGGAGGGTTCATGAAGTTGAAGAACTGACACAAGAAGAACAGGAGGAGCTTCACCAGACTATTCGTCCAGTAAAGCTCATGCTAGTCAAGGTAAAACACAAAAGAAAAGTGAGGATCACACCTGATTTAGTGTACTTCCAGCTTTGGCAGTTGGCTTTCAAGATAGTCCACTCAATGACAAAATTGCTCCCTGAGTGGCAATGGATTCTTGAAGAGATGAAGGAGGCGATAACCATTTTGCTGCCTAATGTGGTGATATTTGACATGTTGGATTATATGTTGAATCATCGAGGGGTGGTGGACACAATAACCCAGCACAGAGAATTGGGCTTGCACAAGTTTGAATTGAGTGGCAAGGAGTGGGTTATCCTTGAAGAATTGTGAGATGTTCTGAAGGTACATGCCAACCATGCGTTGTATGGGTGGCTGTGAACTGATTGGTAAACTGTTTCGACACAGGTCCTTAAGGATGCCACACAGTTCTTTTCACACTCCACTCCCTGCTTGGCATATGTTATCCCAGCCATAGAGCTTATAGATCAGAAGCTCTCGATGTTCTCACTCAACTGTAAGTACACACCATCAATCCACAAGGCTGTCTCTCTGGCGAAACACATGCTCAATGTTGATATATGCTACACTTAACACAAGGACAACTAGCTTACCTGTTTAGATATAATGTTCTCACAACTGTTCAATACCTATTGTTTTGTACCACTTGTACATTCCTCAGTCATTCTATTCACTTGACTGAGCTCAATGTAATTAGGTTATGAGTACTGTGCGAAAATAGTAGTGTGAGAGTATCAAGTTGAAACAAGACTCACCAGAACAATGACCGGATGTTCCACTACTTCCAGGCTGTCAACCCCCATTGTCAGCCTTCTCCCATCTTATCTTGATATTTTCATATCCAGTTTTCTTGTCCAACTCAACCCCACATGTTGAACTCAGGCCCAACAGGCACAGCAACCACTGGCGCTCCAGCCATGCCAGCTCCACCCATTCCTACTACTGTTCCAATGACATGGGACATGCCCTCAAACTCCAGCCATTTTTTTCCCTGCAACGATGAGGATCATCTTGCAAACGAGACTGGCTACTTTGTTTGGGCCCATTAAATATGCAAAGCCTACAACTACTACGGATTACTTAATGTCATTAATGGGTCGCTTGCTGAGCCAGCGGATGCCGCTGCGCATGCTGTCTGGTCCAAAATGGATGCAGCAGCCTCAGCGCTTCTCACCGGGTGTATAAAGGCAGAACTTGTAGTAAGAGTCACCCACCTACTCACTGCAAATGCTGCATGGAACCTACTTGCAGCAGAATTTAATCAAGTCGGATCAGGATCAATAATCTACTGGTTTTCTCGTCTAACTAATCACATGATGAGCAGCAATGACATATTGACTCACATCAACAAGTTCCAGGAAGCAATTCGCTATCTTACAAATGCTGACTTACAGCCATTTTCAAATTGATGCGGAATCCATCGACAGTGAAAGTCATGCCTTGGACACTGCCAGGATAGGACCCCGAAATCAATGGATACTAGTGTGACCTGCATGACTTGTGTCAATATGCCACCATCCATGTCGCCCACTCCCAGTGACTCCGAGTCAACTACAGTGTATATTTTCGCTGTTTCTCTTACCGTCTACACTCTCATCAAGAAGAAAACAGCTAAGGGAAAATCTGTTGCTTTGAAGGAAGGAAAGACAGTCACGGTCAAGAAGCTATGGTTTTCCATCGATGACATGAATTACCTGAATTCCTGCAAAGCATTCTCAACAAGCATGAACAAGATCAATATCAAGTCTCGGTGAGGAAGCAGTTTCCATTCAAGTATATACCGCCAAAGGCAAAAAAGTAAGTCACTACTACTTTTTTTTTGCTACGTAACCTATATTCATCACCTGCTCAGCCAGCATGCAAGTAATGCCATGGATGTTGACAATGAGGCTGAATACAAAGAGATGTTAAAGAAAATTCAGTAGAGCAAATCCTCCTCCACCAAGATCCTTGTTGACATGAAGGACATTGAAAAACTCCCTGCTTTGAGTGGCAATGCAGAGGATGATGACAACAAGACAACTGACAGCGATGATGACAAGGTATATGACCATCTATGCAGATGCTGGAACATATCACTCAGAAGTCAAACAGTGTTAGATACTTAAAATGTCTGATGTTGAAACACGCCTTGCCCATTGGCATATCAAACTTCAAGTCCACTACAAGGAATGATTACGATGAAGGATATATATATGTTGGCCCAGTGGGAACAATTATGCTCATGCCAGCCATGATTCTGGATTGGTGCCGTGCTCTTGTATGTTGAAACAGTTCTGTGTTGACACAAACACTTCAACATCCTTACAGGAGGAGGGTCAGGCTACATTGACCATGCCGCCAAATATTCTCTCATTTGACATAGCAAACAAAGCACATTTTTTGCATATGACATGAAGGCCACAGCTCCCTCCACCTGACCCTTGAACACTGACACCGACACTGAGCATGAATGTCAACTCCCTCACATCCATTCTTCTTCTTCAAATGCTTACCAACTCAGGTCTTTTACAGTCTGCTGGTGCACCTGTCACTGGTGCTCCTCCTCCCATCTATGTCTGTGGTGCTGCCACCACCACCACCACCATCTTCACCTCTTCCATCACCAACACAACTCAGGAGCTTTCTATCATATGTGGAGACTGATCTCAGAGTCCACAATGCATCCCAATACAGGAATGCCCTTGATCTTCGAGGTATTGGGCCAGATGTCCTTGTGGACACAAGCGAACACATTTTGTCCAAAATTGAAATCCCGGTTGGTGATATCATTCATTTGAAGAAAGGTAGTGTTGCATGGTGGAATGGATCAGATGCATAGTGGAAGTGGAGCGGCACATCATCATCATTGGGCACATTGAATCATGGGTCTTTGGATCAACCAGTGAAAAATAAGGTTGCATACAAGAAATAGTACCATA
This sequence comes from Boletus subcaerulescens, assembly GCA_038090555.1. Classification (NCBI taxonomy): domain Eukaryota; kingdom Fungi; phylum Basidiomycota; class Agaricomycetes; order Boletales; family Boletaceae; genus Boletus; species Boletus subcaerulescens. The sequence continues at coordinate 7,100 of JBBPNA010000372.1, read as the reverse complement.
ATGGTGGTGGGTCACATTTTTCTGGACTGCCGATGGAGCCTGATGATAGAGATCCTGACCCAACTGTGGACTATGACCTATATTACAAGTGTGACACACAGAATCAGTGGCTTCCTGTTCCGAAGGAATTTGTTGTTATTGAGGATGCAAGTGAAATGTAGCAGACAATCATTAGATAGTGCATAGTACATTGTATGCCAGTGGTACTACACTATATACCCAGATGCATGGAAATAACCCGCAGCTTTGTTGGGTGTAATACATTGGCAAGCACGAACAATTGCCATCATTGAAAGGTCATCATTGTGATGATGCAAGTATGACTTGACCACAGAAAATGCTTGTTTAATTGGATTGTAATCCGGAGAGTATGGTGGCAAGTAAATCAGCTGGCAGACTGGATGGGGTCAAAAATAAATAAAGCATCAATATGTAGTAATGAATGGTGCATGTCTTTAATGAGTGCACGAACTTCTTCACCGTGGTGAATACGACAATTGTCCATGATGAGGACACTGCGTAGTCCAGGATATGGGGTAGTGAAAGGCATTTAAAAATGTCAGGCATCTTAATTAGTCCAAAAATGCATTGAACATACAATATGTTCCTCTAAAAAACGCGCACTGTCAACTGGGCCTTCAATGATATCATATGCAATAATACCATCAAGTATGATGGCAGGAAGGATGGAATAGCAAACACCACGTACAAAGTACCATTGCCCACGGCAACATTGGCCCTGGAATGATTGGCCATAAGGGCGACAAGACATGTGCTGATCCTTTGCTGCTTCATCAACAAACAACAGCATGTTTGCATCTGGGGCTTCTGCTCTGATGCGATTCATGTAGTGTGCACATAACTCCTCATTCTGCTTGGAAGCAGCAAATGATATCTTGTTTCTAGTGAGCTGAAGACTTTGCAGAGTGCAGTGAAGAGTAGGAATTGTTGCATAGACTTGATGCTTCTCCCATAGTTCATGTTGGAGCTCATCAAGGTAGACAGTGTTGCGGTGAGCAACTACATTGCAGATGAATGTGATATCTGACATACTGAGGATACGATGGCACCTGACGAGACGGGAGTAGGTGTGGGGGTTGTACACAACACCAAATTGTTTGTAGAGTGTTACAACTTGCCTTTTTCTTCTTACTTGTCGCTTGTACTACTACGCTAACTCGCACGTTCGAGTCCCACCCTAGGACTTTCTTTTCTTTTCTTCGTCGCTGACTCACTCCCCACACGTCACCCTTATCTCTTATCACTTGCTTCGTCAGCGACTTCCTTCCACCTTGTTCTCTCTTGTTCTATGTCCACCCTTATGATAACCGGCCCTGAATCACTCCCCATGTATATAAGACCGACTTCTAGCTCGGTTGTACCTTAGCTTAGATCTCCCTTGATCTCCCTTGTAACAACTCGCTACTTCGTGGAATCTACTTCCTTCGAAACCTCCTCGCTGAGTCTAAGTCTCAACCGCTAGCACTAGACTAGCCTCTCGTCCCTCGAACCCCCGACCCAACGAACCGTTACCTAGCACTAGACTAGAAAACGTCTCCTTTATTCAAAGGACTTCGTGTTGCCATAAAGACACGCTTACTCAGTATCCTCGTCCCCTAGTATCATCCAAGGGCTATGCCTGTCCCTACCCGGGCCAAGCGTAACATAGAGGTCAAGTGTCTTGTATACAAGTGTCTTCTTGATACCTAGGAGGCGACAAATCTCTTTCACAGTGTAACTACCTCCAGTGAGGGCAGGGATATTGAGTTTGGTGTCATTGGAGACGATGTTTGAAGGCATAGTAGTGCATGGTAAAAGGTGAGCTGTGAGCGGTGAGTGTGACACTAGCAATCAGTTCAGTGTCCTATCCCAGCAGTGTCCAAGGCGTGACTTTCATGTCATTGGATTCTGCATCAAATTCAAAACAGCTGTAAACATACCCAAATGGTTCTTGGCCGCTGTGCTACTATCAACCCTACCATATGATCCTAAAGATTCAGACTTGTGGGACTACTTTGTCAAGGATGTACGAATAGACAAAAGGACTACCATGCTATCTAGCATCATATCAGAGATACTTGAGGAGAAGCGCCGTCAAACACCAGCCAATGTCACCACCTCATCGGAAATGGCACTCGCCACTTTAGAGTGGACTGCCTGCACCATTGGTGCCAAGTTTTGCATAAACTGCAAAAGGAAAGACCACATCAAGGATGAATGCTGGGCAGAAGGTGGTGGAAAAGAATGCAAGGGGTTGAAACGAAGAGACAAGCCTAAAAAGAAAGGGAAAGGGAATGAGAATGCAAAGGTCACCACAGAGGACGGGGGGGGATGAGACATCCAACATCATACTAGAAAAATGCCTTGTGACTACAGAGACTGCTACTGCTGCCCATCCAACCACAGAGACATCATCTCCAACCCCCTCACCAGTTGAAGACTTCGTGTACAGTGCACATACAATGTCAAGCTTGACTCCCATCATAGATTCTGGTATATCTACCCAGATCATTGCAGATCACATAGCGTTCAAATCCTACTCACCCTCATCAGGCAACATTAGCAGTTTCAAAAATGGCCAATCGGTCATTGCAGGTTGTGGCGAAGCACAACTGCTTGCCAGCAGACCATCAGGTGGCACAATCAACCTTAAATTATGTGACATGTGTCATATCCCATCACCCTCCATGCCTATCATCTCAGTCTCATGACTTGATGATGCCAACTGCTATACACTGTTCGGTGCTGGTCACTGTGTCATATTTGAACTCAAGGATGACGGACAGATGATACACAACATATAAAATAAATCACACTGCATCATGTTTACCACCCTCAGATGAACTGACCATCTATACTATATGGACACACCATGCCATCAGCCCCACTTCTAAGCTCAGATTGCTACACCACTGATTTGGTCATCTAAATTACCAATCCATTGGTGCACTCGTCAAGAAAGGCCTCGTGACAGGCATCAAACTCATACAGAGTGACCTTCAATATGAGCCACCTGTATGTCCATCATGTGCAATGGGCAAGATCACCAGAGCATCGTTCCCACTATCAGAGAGCAGTAAAGCAAGGCGGTTCCTCACCCTTATTCATTCAGACCTATGGGGTTCAGTGCCTGTTCAAACAACTTCAGGCATGTGCTACATGATGACACTCACAGATGATGACACTTGATGGGTATGGATCCTATTTCTATGAAATAAGAGTGATATGTTTGACCCATTCAAAGAGTGGAAGACAGAGGTGGAAAATACGAGTGGCCAAACTATTCAGAGATTCAGAACGGATAATGGTGGTGAATATTTCAACAATGCTTGGATTGAGTACATGAAGCAACACAGAATTTGCTGGGAATCAACTACTCCATGCACTCCCAAGCAAAATGGTATATCCGAACAGCTCAACCAATCCATCATCGTCCACGTCCACACCATACTGATCAACTCTGGCCTACCACTTTTCCTGTGGGCTGAAGCAGCCAACTATGTTGTATATACCAAAAACCACCACTCCACTTGCTCCCTCAAGGATACCACCACATATGAAAAATGGCATGGGTGCAAGCCAAATGCGTCCCATCTCCACCATTTTAGCTGCACAGCCTATGTACTCAATGACTCACCAGGGTGTTGAAAGCTCGACCCAAAAGGGAAATGTGCTATATTCATAGGGTATTCTGAAACCCAGAAGGGTTGAAGGCTGTATCATCCCGATAAGCGAAAAATCCAGGTATCCATGCATGTCACCTTCAACAATGCCAATGACCTACATGACAGCTTTCAGGCTGAGGGGGAGTATCAATTCTCCTATAAATCACTCAGATCATCTTCATTCGATGATGACGATGACACCAGCCAAGAAGCTGTGCCGCTACAACCTCAACCCATACAACAACCTGCCGCTCAGCCTAACCACCCAGAGCAACCTCTGCCACAACATTCTCAACCTTGTGCTCATCCTGAACTACCACCTCCCAGAGCTCCATCTACATGTGCCGCCACTGCGAAAGTGCACATTGCCATTGCCGAAACAGCAAAGCAGGAACACTTGGATGATGAAAAGTCAAGTCAAGATGAAGCCGAGGTAAACAATACACTCACCATTGATTTGCCTGATGAGGAAGTCAACATCGCATCCGGTGAAGACCCTCGCATGTACCATAAGGCGATGAATTTGCAAGACCATGTGGAGTGGGAGCAAGCCATGTATGATGAGCTTGACTCAATCGCTTAACTCAGCACATACTCACTGAACTCCCATCCAGTCGCAAAGCAATTGACACCAAATGGGTATACTGTATCAAGTGTGATGAGACTGGATGCATTATATGCTACACAGCCAGACTTGTCACACACGGATTCACCCAAAAACCTGGAGTAGACTTCAATGAGACTTTCACACCTGTTGCAAGTATCAAATCAATTTGTCTCCTGTGTGCTATCGCCACTTCCCTCGACTGGGAAGTCCATGTTATTGACGTCAACTCAGCATTCTTAAATAGTGAGATGCCAGATGAGCAACCAGCATATGTCAAACAGCCAACTGGATTCGAGGCAAAAGAGAAAGAGCACCTCATATGGCTCCTACTTAAGGCACTGTATGCACTCAAGCAAGCCAGATATCTCTGGTACCAAAAGTTCAAGTCCATTCTTGTCAAAATCAGATTTGCTGTCTGCCTCACTGACCCCTGCGTCTTTATCCACCACCAAAAAACAGGTATCTGCATTATTGCATCCCATGTTGACAATCTCAGACTCTATGTATCATCGCTACCCGAACTCAAATGACTCAAGAACGAGTTCAGCACTCATGTATCCTTTAAGGACCAAGGAGAAATATGCCATATTCTAGGCATTGAAGTACCTTGAGACCACACAATACATACCATCTTGTTTTCCCACCAATGATACATCAACTCCATGATCAACACTTACGGTCTAGAGTCAGCAAACCCAGTTACCACCCCAGAGCAAACTGGCCTATGACTATCGCACCAGCACTTCCTGTCCACAGATGAAGAAACATGTGAGATGTGCAATGTACCATACCAAAACACTGTTGGAGCACTCAATCATTGTGCCATTATAACATGACCTGACATTGCACATGCTATACAACAAGTTGCATAATTCACAGCCAATCCTGGCCGCATTCACTGGACAGCCGTCAAGTGCATTTTGCACTATCTTAAGGGAACATGAGATCTTGTTCTCACTCTGGGCAAACTTGATGGTGAGACGATCACACCACATACTTTCAGTGATGTGGACTTCATGAACTTGCCCAACAATGGCCGCTCCATATCAGGCTATGCAGTCAAGCTCAGCATCGGGACCTTCTCATGGTCAGCCAAAAGCAAACAGCCATGGCACTCTCAACAGGCGAAGCTGAATACTACGCCACCACTCATGTCAGATGTGAAATCCCCTGGCTGCACCATCTGCTTACTAAACTTGGATTCACTTAGACTCACCTGACCACACTACACATCGATAACACAGCTGCGATTCGGATTCTAACCACACCAGACGAGATGTTCACAAGGATGCACCACATGTGACTCTCATTCTTTTGGATTAAAAATGAGATTGCACACAAACAAATCACACTGCAACATGTCGTTTGGCCGACAATACTGCCGATATATTTACCAAAGGGCTATCTACAGACACACATAGACATCTCATATGTTTACTTGGACTACAGACATGGACTGACGCTAGCTGAGGGGGAGTGTTGAACTATCAGCTCACTGACAGCTCCTACACTTACCAAATTGCAATGGGTGAGCAACGACCTTTCCAGAAAAATGGTCACAGAGTACTAATCTTGATTTTAATAGTCTTGCACCCTCAGTATAAATTGAACTACTTCCAGCATGCAAAATGGGAATCAGATTGGATTGACATTGCTTGTGAGCTGGTCCACGACGAATTCAAGCACAACTATGAATCTATTGAGGTCGTCAAGGAGGTTTCAAATGAAAAGGAGCAATCTATTCAATCGGTATGTGGCACCACTGTCCCTGTGTGCACTATCAACTCATATAACACTGTACACTAGATAAACATGTTTTACAATATTCCTGCACTTGCCCCACCCACATCAGCTGAACTCCCCAGTGAATTGGACCGCTACCTTTCAACTGAAGTTGAGCATGTCAGTGAACTGGTGGCATGGTGGTATGTATGAGTGATGGAATGTTTACCCTTGTCTCTCTCAAATGTCTATAAATCATCTGACCATCCCTAGTATGTTTTACAATGGCATGGTTTTGTCATAACTGATGACTGACATTGACATTGGTGTTGCTCAGCAACCTCCATCGACATGAAGAGACTGTTCAGTCATGGGCGGCTACTTGTCTCACACACCTGCTCACAACTCTCAACACAAAATATATATTCCCTGCTGTATGTTGGATCATGGAGCTGTCTTGGCCTCATGAAGGATGAAGATGTCTTGCTGTCAGCATTTTGCCAGATGTTAAAGGCAAGGAGGAAGCTATGGATGGCAGTTGGGATTCTATCAAATTGTAAATACAATCTATGGTATCCATACAATTATCTCTATCATGCCCTGGGTATACCTATGGGTTTCCAACCCATACCCATTTCATGGGTATAGGTAAGTGCTGGGTATGGGTGTGGGTACAACCTCCGATACCCGGGGGTACACCCATGCAGATACCTATCTGTCACTCTACTTTGGGAAGTGTGTGATCTTGAAGCTAACCTGTCATGACCCAGAAATCCACCAAGTCCAACTCCGGCCAACTCCGGAATACCTCGGAACACTGTTTACCTCAGACCAAGATATTTGACAAGTCCAACTCCATTCCAACTCCGGAATACCTCAGAGTACTTTTGACCTCAAGTCAACAGACATACCTTGGACCTGTACCTCTGAATTCTGTACCTCTAATCAACCCCCTTCAGCTCTAGCTTGTATTTCGCCTGTCAATCAGTACAGCCCACCCTGGCTGTGTTCCGTGCTCCACTCTGATCATCATTCTGCTCCTATGTACATCGCCTCGCGCAGTATTTACGGACCCAGATCTCCTCCGGACTTATGGTGTATATAAC